>JAHWFP010028621.1:0-12864 GCA_023313725.1 Lithobius niger
TTAGTAACGTGGGTAAAATCGTCTGACGCTCTCCTGGCAGAATTGCTCACATTTTCTGACAGAACTTCAAGAACGGTTGACGGAAGCTTGTCCCGTATTCCAAGACGATCAACTATCTCCCACACGTCTTCGAGCGAATTAGGATTAGGGACGGTCGGACCACTTGCAATGATGTCCAAGGGGTCGTTTATCACATCAGATAGAATGAACGTTACAACTTTGGCAGGGTAAGCCAGTCTTGCCAGCCCTCCCCCCTTGAGCAGGGACAACTGCTTGCGGACAATGTTTAGTTCGGTAATGTTGGCTCCACGACTAGTGAGTAGACCGATGACCTTGTACTTCTCTTGTAAGGTGACTGGAGGAATGGGCGCGGGTAACAACGCCGAGCCACCACCCGAAATCAACACGACAAGCAAGTCACTATCTTTCAAGCTGCTGACCAGGTCTGCTATAGCATTGGCCGCTGTCTGGGCATTTGCATCGGGCATATTATTCGCTGCTCCCTCAAACACTCTAATCTTGGTGGTCGGTTCCAGCAATAAATCTAGTTGACCGGAATTCTTAAAAATATCTTGGCTTCCTGTGGGTACGCTAACGACACCACGCACTATGTGTTCACCAAATACATTCTCAACAGCTCTGGCCATGCAAAGCACCGCCTTCCCAAACCCAACGACGTACACGTTTTTGTCAAGTTTGTAACTTTTGTTACCGATTTTATAAGTAGCGGGCGCAGTCTCCACTAAACACTTGTTTATCAGTTGGTTTGGGCGCACTGAATTAACAGCCGCTAAAAATATATCCTTTGCCTGTTTTCTCCACAGTTTTTCCATGGCGACTAAACTGTGTGTCCTCGTCATGCAACGAGTCAAGAAAAAACCCGGTAAAATCATCAAAGTATTAAGGACTTATCTTTATCTACAAGCATTTTGGTTTTCAATCCAATCGCAGTCCAAGGTTCAGATCGTCGACTACTTAGATACAAAGACGCACTAGAAACAATCGGTGATTACACTGTGATAAGCTTGAAGCTTTAGAGAAAAAATGGTGGCTCAGTCAAGAAGACAAAATGTTGATTTGTTATCGCTACGACGAGACATAAGGACGAGCAGACGACCACAACCACCATGTGCGGAACGGATAATAAACAAGGACAACGCCTCCTCGTTCAGGCCAATTGAGATAAAAGCTTGCAGCTCAGTCGGCCTTACGAGTTTTCATGGCCACTCTAGTAATGATGTAATATGTAAATCGAGAGCAGGAAGCATTCTGCTTATACGCTCCCTCTCAATAAAACCATCATAAAAATACAAGTTTCGAACGAAATGATTTTGTCCAGTCTGTTTTTAAAAGTGTTGATCGACGTTGCGTCAACGACACTCTGGGGCAGAGAGTCCTAATCGTCAATCACACGATGAGTGAAAAAGGATTTCACAGTGTTCACCATTGCTTGCGGCTTGAAAATTCTGGAGTTATGACCTCTGGTACTTACACACTTCGAAGGCATCCAGAAGTTATTTTTGTCCAGGTCGTAGTACCCCTTGATGGTGTTAGCTTTCAGTCTAAAGATGGGTAACTTTAGCATAATAACATTTTAACGACGTGCCTCCTTTGTTTTTGTTATGGGTCTTGAATTCCAACAGCATAAACCCCCACATTCTAATAACATTCTAAAATGACTTAGCTTCCTCTCTTTTCTAATCTTTATAACTACGATACGATCGAAAGTTCATTACCCCTAAGGAGTATCATGGAGGAAATGTTGGGCCCTTCTTCAACAAGCAAACAAATGTAGGGGCGCCCCAACCAAATCTATTGAAGTTTGTCTTATTTATCCCACCTCCCCCAACTGGAGAATTGTGGGCCCCCCTGCATCCAGGACCCGGGTGCGTTGCACCTTTTGCACCACCTCTAATTGCGGCACTGCCTACCAGCCTTATTTGTAACTGCTGCAACATTTTGGAGTCATTCATTTTAGATTTCCTTCTGGCTGGACCACAGTCTTGTTTCCTCAAAGCAGCTTTCTATCTTCCAACAGCGATCTTACATGTAGAACTTGATTCAAACCCTACAGTACTGCTGCTCGTACACACATAGACGCCCAGTTGATGTGGTCTGTTTGGATTTTTCTAAAGCCTCCGACCGTGTTCCCACCACTAAACTCCTTTGGAAGTTGCAGAAGATTGGAATTCGTGAGGCCCTGCATGATTGACTTTTTAACTTTTACCAAAAGTTTATAAACTTTTGCTGGTACGCAACAACGTGTTCTCATGAGTGGCCGTCATAGTTCCTGGAAGCCTGTTACCAGTAGCGTGTCTCACGGTTCCGTAATCGGCTTATTTTGTTTATCATCTACGTCAACGACTTGCCTGCAGACATCACGTCTAACCTTGTAATGTTTGCTGACAACAACAAGCTCGTCAATACCTTCCTGGGAATTGAGAACAACCGGGCCCTCCAAGAAGCCCTCAACTGAGTGAATTCTGTTTGTGGGGAACAAAAACGAATTAGATGAATTTTCGGGCCCCATTTTCAATTCTAAGGGGTCCACAGAAGCAGGGGGGGGGGGGGTGACGCTTTCATTAAAAAAAAATAAATGAAATTTACAGAGTTTTTTAATTGAAATAAATGCCCTGTTTGTCTCCTTCCTCTGTTAGGTTCTGGTGGTGGGTATGGGGTTTCGGGGGGCGTTCCTCCAGGCCCTACCTTGGCTGGCTCCACTACACTAGATTCTTCAAAGCACCAGTGACTCAACCCCCTTCTCCAAAGGTTAGCGACTTTAGCACTTTTGGGGCGAAAGTAACCCCCCCCCCTCCCCCTTCACTAACGATTCAACAATTCTAGGGTGTAGGTTCCACCCCTTCATACACACACAAAAAAAAGAAAACAGCACAATTTTTGAGTCAGGTTTACAGCATTTCAAATCTTTTATTTTCTTATTACATTTTTATTTTTCATCACGAAGTTTGGGCACCCGGTCTCCTGGAGCCGGTGACTTGCACTCTGTGCACCGATTGGTTCCGGCGCCACGACAGTATTACGAGATCGTTCGAGCAGGGTTGCAGGCTCGAATTGTATACAAGTCAGTGGTAAGGGTGCCACACCTGCCCGCCAGGAAGGAAGCGAGCGCTATCGTCAGTCATGTGACGCCGCTTTTCTCTTTCAGCCAAACAGACGGCAACTTGTTGGATCGCGTTCGCTGTAGCGGAACTAAGTGGTGAACGGAGCTCCATCGGCGAGCGGGCAAACGGATTTTTCAGAGGATCGACGTCGTTTACAAGTTCGTCAAGTGTCAATAGGATTGTTAAAATAATGGCTTCCAGCAAGGAGCTTCCCGACGACGCACCAGCGCCGAGGCTGTGCCACTTGATAAAATGGCCCGATTTCGACGGCTACGGCTTCAATCTCCACGCCGAGAAGTCCAAGCCGGGCCAGTTCATCGGCAAAGTTGACGAAGGGAGTCCCGCCGAAGCGGCAGGTATGAAAATGGGCGATCGGATCGTGGAGGTAAATGGCGTAAATATTGCCAACGAGAACCACAAGCAGGTAGTCGAGCGCGTCAAAGCCGTTTTGAACGAGACCCGGCTACTCGTCGTGGACGATGCCACAGACAAATATTACAAGGATCGGAGATTAGTTGTCAAAGGTACACAATCCAACGTGCTGGTTTTGAAAACTCCGGCAACTCGGCTCGGTTTCCAGCAGCAACAACAACAGCAGCAGCAGCAACACCATCACCAACAACAGGTAGTTGTTGAAGTGGCGGAAGAGCAAACAAAAACGACGACGACTTCGTCGCCGCCGCCACAGGAAGAATTCCACGACAAAACTCAACAAAAGCCAACTGTGAATGGAGATGCGCACACTCCCGATCCGTGTTTTGAAAAAGTTGCAGCTGCTACCGAAGTTGCAAATGGAATTGTGGAAGAACCAGAAGAATTGAAAGAATCCCCGCAGGTAAGGCATTGTTTTTTTTTTTTTTACCGTTTTTAAATTTTATATGTAATATTTTCATTTTTTTTTATGTGCTGATTTGTCTGTCTGTAGAGTGTTGGCCTAGTTTTATAACAATCATTAAGTTGAGCAAAAAAAACAGCTTAAAAAAGTTTTCAAAGTATGAAAAGTTTACCAAAAAAAATTTTCATTCGTCTTTTAAAATAATAATAATCAGCGTTGTTGCATAAGTGTGCTTCCATGGTGGCTAATTTTCCCGCGACACTCAAGTTCTAAGGTATAAATGTTGGAAACGCATTCGTTTTGTATTTTTTTCCCCACCTTGGGTTTCGTCCAAGGTTTTGTATATTCACTAGCCTACTTAAATGTTGCAGAAATTAAGCCTTTTAACAAGCTTAATTTCGACGATTGCCAAACCCCCCCCTACCAAAAAAGAAGTACGTGATGATATACAAATTTCTCTTGCCCCGGAAACTAGTTTGCCATTTTAAATAATAGGAAATCTGCTACATCAAATTATTCCCGGCCTCAATAATATTCTGCAGACCCTGTGCATTTTTGAGTCATCACAAATGACAAATGTTGGTTTCATGTAAAAACAACAATTTAACCCACCATATGACAGAAAAATGACTTCCCATAGTATTAATTCCTCATAGGCTAAACACGAATAACAGAAAGCGTCCTAATAATTTGAGTACAGTAGTGTGGGCTCCTCAAGACGAATAAATTGTCTGACCGTAAATAAAAATGGGAGTTCCAGGTCTGGAAATGTTCTTAAAAAAAAAAACATAAAATTCTGGAAGGCACTGGAAATTCCCATCATAAAAAAATCGCGTTTCCGTTTTCCTTGTGAGACACTAGTGTATGTTGAAACAAATGTTAAAAAAAAAATGGTGCACAGCCAGAGTTGTAGTTACGTCAATAATTGGAAGATAATATGTCAGTAGCGAGGCAAAAATACGATTCCACATTTGTTTCTTACAACTATAGTAATTTTTAAACTCTGAATTTAAAAAAAAGTAACAATTAAAATTTGTTGTATAGGCAAGTAAAAAGAAAGATTCGAGATTTACCAGTTTAAATACGGTAGGCCTACTGTATCTTGCCATTGAAAGGCGGGCTGCAAGCAAGCAATAGAACGCACAAAGCAATACCTTTAAACACGACAAACTAGCCTCGTGCCTTCTTATATATAGTTATTGAGTAAAAATGTGGGACGTCCTAGTGCACCTGGGAGCAAGCTGTAAAGTTAACGATATCACTTTCACTAGATGGCGCCAGGGTATTTTCTTTGTATTCTACCGTGGCGCCATCTAGAGGCATTAATATCGTTAATCGTTACAGCATGCTTCCAGGTGCACGAGGACGTACCAAACTTTTACTGACTAATTCAGATGGCTTGTGGCTTGTTTCTTATGTTAAAAAGATGTTTCTTTATGCATGCCTTTTGCTGGCTGTGAACATGTGCTAGAGAGAATAGATAGCGCTCGATGTTCCAAACGTTCGTTCTGTGACAACCCGCCTTTAACGTCCTTTGCGCGGGGGGGGGGGGGGGGGGAAATTAAAAAGTATATTTGTATAAGTTAACCGTGGCGTCTGTTGACAAGAAACTGTACTAAAATTGCTAAATCTCAAAATCTTTCTTTTTATTCTATAAAATACTGTGGCTGTGAGCAACCAATTTTAATTGTTTTTGTATTTGCTAGGTTATCAAGGGCTTCTACTTGTAAAAGGTCTTGTGGTTTTCGACTTTTCATTGTCTAATCCTGCAAACAAATCCTGGAATTTTTAAGTTTACAGCTTTACGTACCATGAAAACAATTAAAGGAACATACCGCCTGCCTTATATCAGCTACGCGCCGATTGCATCCGCGCATTTGCTATAGTCAAGGTCACCTGAGACAGTAGCTTCGTTCCTCACAGAGAAAAACGCAGCTACTATCTCAGTTAGCAACTTAGCATTGCGCCTAATAGACAACTCAGCGTGAATGCATTAATTGTGTCGTCACAACTCACAAACCGGAATGATTCTCGTATTTTAAAATCACAATTTATAATTTTCTAGGCTAGCGTCTTATAATTTCGATTCGGTGATCTATTGGAATAATTAATTTAAATTTTTACTGCATCAGTCTTTTAGAATTTTGTTCTCGTATTAATTATTAGCAAACGATTAAAATTAGTACTGCGCACACACAGGTAAAACTTCAAGGTCATTCTAGAAGAACGTAAATAAAGTTCCCTAATATTCATCAGAATATCTCCTAGACGCCACATTTTAAAACGGATTTTTAGCAAGGGAAATACCAACTGTCAGTAAATAGACCTTTGAGGCCGTACTTGATGACTGAATGATCGAGAAAAATGGCGCTGGGAGGTATATCCCTTTAAGAATTGTTTACACCTTTTGTTAATGTGCAGCCAATTAGTTACACGTACGGTTGGAGAGGAAGCTACGTGTCCTTAAAAAGACTTATTTCATCTTAGACCGTAACGTCAACAAAACAATTATAATACGAAACTTGAAACTAACGACTCCTTTCAACTGTAGGGTAACAATGATGGTTCATCATCATCATCTTCTTGGCTGTGACCCAAGTAAAAGCCTAACAAAGGCAAGAAAGTGTGTGCTATCAACCTGGCTAGCCTTGTAAGAATAAAAGACGCCTACAACTTTGTTTGAGGTTGATTCACGCTTTAATCTGCCGCAGTCTTTTCTTAATCGCTGGGCTTGACACTACTAATGAGGACTTCGTAATTACGACGTTGTATTTTAATTATTGATATTTTTTGTACGTAAGGTATTGACACATCTCCACGTACGAGTCATTGGTGTCTAAAGAAAGACATAACGCCTAATGCTTTTTGATACCACACAATGCGCATTTGTTTATTGCGTTTGTCCGTTTTTTTCCGATAGCCCACTGCGCAATTGTTTTCTGATGCTCAACCCCACCCACAACGCATTCTCCCTCTCCAAATCCTTGTGGCGCAAATATTTTGGTGTGTGCGAGGGGGGGGGGGGGGGCTTGTTTCACTTCATTGGCGTCGATCCCATCCTTTCTTTGATTCCAAGAGCATCACAAAATCGATGTACTGATTATTTCGACGCAAACTAATTGCAATTATTGCTCACAGTTCGTCCATCACATTCCTAAGCACGACGGAATTTCATGACTGCTCGTGACGTCATAGTTTTATCAGGAAAAGTTTGTTCAGGCATCATAAACTTTGCATGAGCAAATTGCGACGTCATGAGGGTTAAAAAAAAAACTTTGACGTTATTTTTGCAATTTTTTTCGCGTATAAATTCGAGTTACAGCGACAAAAATAGGCCTAACGGAAGTGCAGTTTAATTATCTGTTTTTTCGTCCTACTCCCATCATTGTAAGCAGGGTCGGCATGGTATTTACCAGGTTTTTACCGCCCCGGGATAAACTATACTTTATCCCAGTTTTTCCCAGTTAAAGACAAAAATATGTATTTAACGTGTGAAATGTAGTTATATTAGTTAAAAAAAATTAAATAGTGTTACATGTACTTAAAAGTGTCTTCAATTTAAACGATTAGATCAAAATATGTTTGCTGATGCAACTTTTCCATAGGAAAATGAACATAATTGTGTGTTACGAGTACACAAATTATAATTGAACTGCTAAAAATTCTCATAATGAAAGTTTCTACGTTAGTAGTTTTACTACATTTTGTTACTTGAATTTTCGTTTCAAATAGAATTACTAAGTACTACATTAGTGTTAATGAGCGGTAAGGCTACAAACTTAAAAAAAACCATGTAACGGAAAAATAATTATAAAAAATAACATTTTCCCCACTTAGCCGGAATTTACCAGGTTTATACCGGTATTTACCAGTGCCCTGTCCAAAACTAGTTTTTCCCGGGAAATTGGCAACCTGATTGTAGGTGCCTTGATTCAAGAGGAGTAGAGTTACGCGCGCGCACACACACACACGCGCGCACATCACACGTTTTTAATGGTGTAGATAGTAAACAAATGGCTAGATTTTGCCAAGGATACACATTTTTTTTTCTTCGTTCACCAAGCACGCCGCTTAGTTAAAAAAATTTAACAGAAATTGTCGACCAACCCGACCCCATGTCGTAAAAGTAAAAACAAAGTTCGTTGACTTCTTAGAGACCGACTAATTTAAGCCTCCCTCTTCCGAGGAACTTGAGGTCTGGACAGCACGTCGAGAAAGACTGCAAACTTACAGTCAGACTGACTGACAAGACAGAAATGACTGAACTGTTGATCAGGAACACGCACAGCTCGTACAAAAATAAAATGAGAATGTTTCTCGAAAAAGAATTGTAAATTTGATCCGATAGTTAGCTTCCTAGTGCCTTTCTAGTAGTCCTGTCGTCTGCCCCAGTACAGCTTTTTCTGAAATTGTTCTCAGAAATCGAAATAAGGGTTGTAAGATTTGGCTGTCACTGAAGTCTTTAAGCTGCTTTATCTGTGGAATTTTCCAGAACTTTTTTTTCATAATGAGAAAAATCCGTAAAAAATGTGCATTTTTTTGTAGATTTGAACAAAAATATAAATTGGACTACCAATGAACAATTTGGAGGTTTTTGTGAAACGATAAGAGTTGCTCAAATAAATTTAAAGTTGTGAAATAAAGTAACGCTGCTCAAGTGTAGCATCTGACTGATCGTCAGTGTTTGGAATATTTGGTGATTTTTTTTATTTTTGTGTGACAGTTCCTTAAAGGCCGGTTGCCACCAAATTAGCATTGCAGCATCTAGGCCTATCGAGTTTTCTCTCGCAGGAAGCAAAGGAATGCACAAAGCAAAACTTTTAAACGCAACAAACAAGCCACGTGACTCCTTAATTATTGAGTAAAAATTTGGTACGCCCACGTGCACCTGAAAACAAGCTATAAAGATTAACGATATTAGTGTCACTAGATGGCGCCAGGAGATATTCTTTACATTTTTCCGTGGCGCCATTTAGTGACAACAGTATCGTTAATTTTTATGGCTTGTTTACAGGTGCACGAGGGCGTACCAAATTTTTACTTAATAATTAAGGAGTCACGTGGCTTGTTTGTTGAGTTTAAAAGTTTTGCTTTGTCCATTCCTTTGCTCCCTGCGGAGAGGCTTAGATGTAATGCTAATTTGTTGGCAACCGGCTTTTAATGGGGGTGGAACTGTTCCCCCCTAGGGCTAGCGGGGAAGTATAAATAGGATTTATTTTTTTTACAGTTTAAGTTTATATCAGTGTTGACCAGTTACGTATTTTTATTTACATCCTTAAAATATGTTTTTCTTTTCTATTTCCTTTGTATTAGCCTAATTCCAGTGCATTTGTTACGTCAAAGCATCCAAGTAGTCTTTTTTTAGAAATATAACGAAAACTTATTTTGTTGTTGACGTTTTCCAAGTAAAAAAACTGGTAATAATAAGAGTCCGTGCAAGGTGCTTGCAATCGCTTGAATTCGGTAAGAAAACACTTGCAGACCTTGAATTCATTGAAATTGTTAGCTACGTCCTTGAAAGTAGTGGAATTTAATGTTTTTTTTTTTGTTCGGATTTAAAATAGTGCCCTAGCTTTCAGCAAGATTACAAACTTGTAATTTGATTTGAATAACTTGCATGTTTTCGTGTAAAATGTTGTTGTCGTATTCATGTTTTAAATTCTGTGGGTTCATGCAGTTTCAATTTTTTTAGTAGGCTATTGAGACTAATCTAAGGAAAAAAAGGGATCGTGTGGGGGTGTGGGGGGCCCCCGCGGGGGGGGGGGGAATCTATCCTGGTGAAAGACCCTCCCTTGTGAAATTGGACCAAAGGCAACTGACCTAAACTAACCTATAACAACAACCGAAAAAAATTTCTTTTTCTCTAGCTTTTTTTTTCTGCGTTGATAAAAAACATGAACATTTTAGTATTTGATGAGATGTCTCCCAAAGTAAAACTTAGGTCCCATTTAAAGCTTATATTTAGTGTCATCAAACACTGAAATATTCACGTTTTAATCAACCGCAGGAAAAAAAATTTTGTAGTTTTTTTAATATATTTTTTCTGCAAGAGCCTTATTTGAGCCTTTTTTTTTTTTATTAAGAAAGGAAAAAAAATCGTATCGGCCTTGGAAAAGTTCCTTGAAAAAATTCTACTGGTTTAGAAAAAAAGTCCTTAAAGTTTTTGAGTGCGACTTTGTGTGAACACTGTAATTAAATAAAGTTTTTTATTTCATTTAAAAATATTTGTAAGCTGAATATGTAGCTAACATATTTGGTAATTTATTTTATCAACAAAGTACGTATATCAATGTAAAAAAATATATGTATTTTTCAGGTCACCCTACCGCCTTGCCAGATCAGTATGTACATTTTAAACAAAGGGGACCCTGGAAAAAAATTAAAATCGTTATTAAAAGCTCAACAAATTTACTATACAAGTTTTAATGCCGAGTTCAAGGGGAAGGGGCGTACAAATTGCCATGTCCACCCCCTAAAATAATTTTTAGGTCTGGTCCTATCCACATTTGGTACATTTTTTATGTCGCTGTCTCAGTGCGCCTTGGTTTTGCTGTTTTCGTTTTCTGTTTTTTTTTTTTTTTTCATTTCGTTGTGTTTAATATTTTGTACTGTTATCGTGTTGTTGAGCTAAGGGTTGGCGTGTATGTGTATCCTGTAAATGCTGAATCGTCATATAGTCGTTCTGTAATATCCGGTCCTGTTTAAGCCGTTTCGCATTAATGTGGACGGTGGGGCTACACGTATTTTTTTTTCTTTGCTGCAAATACCGATGCATCACAGATTGATTGTAGCCTTTTATTTACGTTGAACGAGTGCGTGCACGTGATGGTGCGTTATGATAATCTACGTCAGTTGTTGGTGATGTCATCCATTTGTGTTGTGCTAGATTGTGACAAGGCAAGCAGTGCCAACACCTGGAAATAATGGATTGCTTCGGGAAACCGGGCGTGAGACGGCCAAGTTCATGGGTTTCTTGCGACTGAACGCAAAAACAAATCTAGGTTATCGTGCATTGTGGTGTGTGTTTTTTCGTTTTGAATAACCATGATATTATTTTCAGATCTATGTTTTGACATTTTTTTAACCCTTTTTTTTTTTTGCTACACCAAGTAGGCTACCAAAGGTGCTACAAGTTTAATTTCAAATCCACCTGACACTAATGATTTTTATTAATTTTTTTGTTGTTGTTTTACAATTAGCCTCTTTTTATTGTATTGGCCCAAGTCTGAGAGGCAAAAATGTAGATATGAACCGGTATAAATTTGTATTCATGGCATTAAACAGCAGTTGATGTAACGTAACTATAACTCCGATACCAATATTTCTCCAAGTGAGACCACGTGTGGCAGTATATAATAGTGATTTCACACTACTAAATTCGTCTCGCGCCCAGGCGCTCCACGGCGCGCCCCGAATGAGAGCCAGCCCTGGGCAGCTCGTTTCGGATTTCACATTTAAAAATTCGTAGCGGCCGTGTTTTCTGCATCTAGGGGAGGGGTGACTCGTACAGTCCTTATCCCACAACAATAGGAGGAGAAGGGGAACAGCACGAGGAAGAAAGGTCTTTTGTGCAGGTAGACAGATAATACGCTGGGATAATCCCCTGGCGCGCGCCAGCACGCTTTGCTGTAGCGGCCAAGTTGGCTCGCAAATAAGCGGCCGGCGCGCGCTGGCGCGAGACGAATTTAGTAGTGTGAAATGGTGAGCGCGCGCCGGGCGCGAGACGAATTTAGTAGTGTGAAATCAGTATAAGTGGACACATCGGCACCGGACCGGACACGACACATACTAAGGATGCACCGAATACAAAATTTGCAGAATACCGAATATATAACCGAATACTCAACTTGCCGTACACCGAATAGTCAAACTACCGAATACCGAATATTCGGCACCAAACATTTTACATAGCCTATTCGGCCGGATACCGAATTATTCGGTTCTGTGCCGAATAACGGCCGAATGCCGAATTATTCGGTTCTGTGCCGAATAACTGCCGAATGCCGAATTATTCGGTTCTGTGCCGAATAACGGCCGAATGCCGAATTATTCGGTTCTGTTCCGAATAACGGCCGAATGCCGAATTATTCGGCCGAATACTTAACTGAATACCTGTAATTTGAACATATTTGATCATTTTTTCCTTCTTTTAGAAATGTCAGAAGACAATCCCTCACAAACCAAAAACTAAAAGCTTAGCTAAACGTTCTTACATTCACACAATTACATAAATTTACATTAAAAAATATTCGGCCAAATGCCAACAAATCTTAACTCTATTCGGCCGAAAATCGAATATCACTATTAGACCAAAATCAGTATTCGGTCGAAAATCGGTATTCGGCTGAAAACCGAATATCACTATTAGATCAAAATCAGTATTTGGCCGGAAACCGAATATCACTGTTAGACCAAAATCAGTATTCGGCCGAAAACTGAATATCACTATTAGACCAAAATCGGTATTCGGCCGAATACCGAATACTTGAATTTTTGGCCGAATAATTACCAAATATTCGGTGCATCCCTAACACATACGCACTGCAATTTAGGCACTGGACATGACAAATAGGCACTCAGACAAAGGGTAGCTACCGGACAAATAAGGCACACAATTTTTTCAATTAATTTTTAAAATTGGGATGAATTGCCCTCAAATTCTGTATCGTTTGTGTTATAAATCTAGGACATTATTGTGTGGAACCGGGGGTCTCATCCCCCCCCCCCCCCGAAGTTTTGTAGTGAATTAATATTCCGAATTACGCTGCCACGCTCGCTGTGGCTAACACATAACATTAGACATGCTGCTAGTATAACAGAGTTGTCAACAAATCTCTTGAAGTTCGCAGTTTTGAACGCTACGAACAAATTTTTTAAAGGCAAACTCTTTTCTTCCCCCCTCCCCCT
>JAHWFP010028622.1:586-16574 GCA_023313725.1 Lithobius niger
AAAAATAAACAACCATCCAGCTAAATTGTCCCTCTCATCGTCGTGGAGCTGATAACTCAGTTTGGGTTCGTGCTCTCTAAAAATAAACAACCATCCAGCTAAATTGTCCCTCTCATCGTCGTGGAGCTGATAACTCAGTTTGGGTTCGTGCTCCCTAAAAATAGACAACGATCCAGCTAAATTGTTGCTCTCATCGTCGTGGCGCAGATAACCCAGTTTTGGTTCGTGCTACCTAAAAAGGGTTTAAAGGGTTTAAAGGGTTTAACGAGCGTTAACCACTCCTGGTCATCTGCCTGAAGCCCTAAGGCCCTATGTCTGCAACAGCCAGATTCCCGTGCTCCCTAAAAGCAAAACAACAACAATACGCACACCAAAAACGTCTTCTAACAACTGGTTTTTAACAGTTGGTTTCTAACAGTTTCCGATAGATTTTCCTTATTTTCCGGCAAAAAATATACCCGATTTTCGATCTAAAAAAAGGTCCCTCTCCGAGTTGTACTTGGTTGCATACAAAATTTCATCAAATTCGGTTCAGCAATTCTGGCGTGCTGCTATTACAAAGAAACCCCAATGAGCCACCACTTAAGAGCTACACTCGCCTCGCTCGATCTGCTATAATAAAACTCGTGACTCGACCAGAACACAAGCTGAAATGGCCACGGAACATAGGCCACTGCTTTCGAACAATTTTACAACCACAAGGCTACTTTAACCATTTAGGTGTATGAGAAACATGAAACCGCATCACCAGCCGATGAAAACTGGCAAGCACTTTTGAGGATCAACAGTTTTATAATGTAGTAGAAAGGCAAAATAAAATAATTCATCAAATAACGACTTTCGTCGGGCTCAGCTGGGTTTTAACAATGCCAAGTAAATTTTTTTTTCAATCTGACCCTCTGATTGAGAAACTGCCTGTGTCACTATACTAGGATGTGTGTCAGAGGCGAACTGGCAGCCAAAAGGCGCAGGTCCCAGACCTCTGGAGGGAGCGGGAAGCACTCCACACGCCAGTGTCATAGGCACCTCTCCTAGAAGAGGATCCCTACCGAACATGGTTCGGGGTTTTTTGGCGTGTGGTTTAGATTTTATAAGGATTTCTGGTTGCTTCAAGTCACATCATCACATGATACGACATCTACTCCAGTCCTACCACCCCCTCCCCTTCCCCCACAAATTCATGACAACCAGTGCCGTGTCAACAGAGTCAGCAACAAGCAAGTCGTGAATAAGCTACGTCGCGTGGCAGTATGGTTAAGGTATATGACTGACAGGGGCAAAATTAAAACAGTTTGGTGAGAGCAATACTATATATCTGCCTGCAAACGAGTACTCGGTTGATGTACGGATGGTTTTAGAATTCAATTTAGAATCTAAAAATTATACAACTCGACAAGTCAGTACTTTTGTTTTACAGATTTTTTTTTCTTAAGGATCGGGATGTTGAAACTGGTTGATAAAGGAGGGGCGCCGACGGCCTAGGGCACAGGTCCCTGGTCCATTTGGAACCCTGGAACCTGGGCCAGACCGCCTCTGATATGGGTTATCTTACAACTTGGGGTTAAAGATCACAATTATCCAAAATACGATTTTCGTCATACTAAGTAGGGTTTGACTGACAGTAAGCAAAACGTGCTAACTATGGCCCTCTGAGTGAGAAAATGCCTGCTGTCACTCTCCCGAGGTGAGGATTATTTTACAACTTAAGGTCAAAGGTCACAATAGGGCCAAAATACGATTTTCGTCAATATGATGACGTGACAGGTTACGATATTAAAAAAAGAAGGGTGGCGTTAAGTGCCACCTACAAGAAGTACAGTAACTCGGCAATGTGGGTATCAAATATACCACACTGCCCTCCAGTAAAGTGAAAAATATGTAAGAGATATCCGTGAGGTCTGGCCGTTTTACAGTGGATATTCGGTCGTCTGCAAGAAACGGCTACTCCAATACTCGAGGGGGGGGGGGGGGGTGGGTGGGGTGGGGGTGCTTGATTTCTCTCCACCCCCGAGAGTATTGGACTAGCCGTTTCGAGCAGACGACCGAATATCCGCGGTAAACTGGCCAGACCTCACGGATATGTGTTTTAATGCTAAGGTGTGACGTCGAGCCAACGTATCTAGTTATTTGAGATTAAAAAAAATTTATTTGAAAATTTTATTTATGAATCATGACGTAAATTCCTGAACTCTAACTTCCGGTTTAAACTTCCTGTCTGCGAAAGTCTCACGTACGCGAGGACGTCCCTATATCCAGTCCCAGTCACCGACGTTTGTGTTTAAGGTAAAACCGTATTTTTTCTACTTTATTAGTTTAAATAAGATATAGCGTGTACAATACGCTATTCGCTTGAGTCTCGTAGGTTTGTAGGTGTGTTTAGGAAGTGTCAGTAGCGTAGTTTTCGTACCGTCGGAACAAAAGGTTGCCGGGTCCGGATCGGACCATTGCACCATGGGTGGGGGCGTAGCATAGTAGCCTACTCGAGGTTTTTTGTTTTTTTTTCGTGTTAGTCCGATAAATGTCGCAGGTTGCAAATGTCCCTATTTATGTTGGTTGCAATGGGGTTTGCTGGTTGAATTTGTGTTGTGTACGGTAGTTTTGCAAAGTCGGTCATTATATGTCACATGTGTAGGGGTTGTGTAGAGCGCGGAAAAAGTGTTAGGTTATCAAAAAAGTGTGGGTTATCAAAATTAACCCACGGTCACGTGTGTGGGTTTTCAGATTAACCGTATATAACGGCTACACTTTTAGCATTGGGTTGTGTTGGCGTGACGTCACCACCGTGCATTAAATATATTTAATGAACAAAACTAAATATCAAAATAACTCTTTGTGAGCTTACAGGTAAACTTCAATTTAAATAACAATTACAACTCAATCTTCAAAATCCTAAATTAGTTACCCCTACAAAATAATAAAGACATATACACGCAACATAAAAACTCACAAAATTACAATATAAAGGTGAAGTAGTTTTCAAGAAGGTGCGGTTCGAAATTGCCATGTTCTATTTTTCCAAAATTCCTAATTCTCTTCTGTAGGTCGGAGTACAAAACTAGGTGCAGCCTGAAAAAAAAAAAAGAAAGAGACATAGGACAGCAAATGCAAATAATAAATTGTTCACAAGCAGTTAATTAAACTCGGTGTTAAAGGCTAAGTCGTGAAGTTTTCATCATTCCATGCTTCGAGCACCTTAATAAGCCTTCAGCAGAGTTTTTTCTCTGGTATGAGGAAGTCTTCATGAGAGGCTTCCACTGAGAGTTTAAGAGGTGAGCTCCTGGCCCCAATTGGATGGAGAGTCTGCTTTTTGAGAGTTAGCACAGCCCCAGACACACAAATGTTATGCTCAGTTGGGGTTCCGTATCGGAGAACTTAGTGTAAGAACTGGAGGCCCTATGCTTGAACGTCGTGAACGAGTTGCGGACACTTGAGTGGGCTTGGCTGATTAGCGGGCTCTCAGTAAGCCTTAGCTCTGGCTGTGTGACGTTATTCAACCCATTTCGAGTGTTCGCAAGGCTTAGCCGGGGAGACACAGGAAGTTAAAGAGGAAGTAGTGATAAATTCCCTCTAGACGAAGAAGATAATCCAGGGATATGATTGGTTCAACGGCATAAATTTGATGGCTCCCCACCCTTCCTGAAAAATTGGTTGCTTTGACGAGTCAGCTGATCGTAGCTGGTCGTGATGCCGAATCCAAACTTGCTTTACCTCGAAATTGGCAGCTAGAAACGATAGGATGGCTTATTTATTTCGCAGATGCAGGCTTTCAGAGCTGAGTGGAATTGTTTTAAAGTAAGTAGCAACAATTATTACCCCAATGTACCGTCTTCTGTTGTTAAAGATAACACATATGAATTGTTTCAAAGTTGCCGGAAACAATCAGGGAGATTAACGTACAGCAGGTGTTTGCATACTGAATGCTGACTTACTCAGTGATAGGATTTTTTTTAAAGAATTCAGTAAAACACAGAAATGCGACTTTTTTGGGGCTGCGCCAAAATTTCAACGAAATGTCCTGTTAACCTTTAGTTGCATGAATTAATTTCTGTTACTTTTCGCCCCCACCACCAACATCATTGGCTTGGTTTGGAGACGAGGTCGCTGACCACTCGGCTAATGCTGCTCACTTTGCTCAGGTCCACGGGACCTCCTCACAAAGTTCTTTCAGGTTCAGTCAACTGTTACCATCGGGCACATGGTTTATTTTTCGTGAATTGGACGTGAATACAATTTCTTTGGCAACGTTGTTTAGATTTATCGTGCTACACTATAGTGTGTCTAGGCACGCACGTGAGTATACACGTTGCCATTGTCCGAACTTTGGCTGTCCAATGAGAGACAATGCTGACAATACTAACAATGATTATAACAATATTTTCGTACTTACGCGTCATCCCACGCCATCCTCGTTACACCCCTAGGTTCCAAACCATAAAAGGTACGCAGTTCGTATTGTACTGCAGCCATTCGTCCAATTTCATAGCTGGAAGCATTCCCGTTATCTCGGTATCGATAAATAATCTCCCTATGGAAATTAGCATTGGGATGAGCGGACTAGAATTAGCTAGCTAGCTAGTTACACATTTTCAACGTTATTGAGGGTCAGATTTTGCATTGAAAGCAGCTTAGCTGGCATTCCTACACGAGTTAATTTTTGTCAGGTGGGTCATTGCTCTCGATTTCAACACAATTTAAGCTTTTGTACCGTATTATTATTTTTCGCCAAGTACCTGAAATGTGCCCAACTATGCTTCAGGATATAAGACACTGACGCTATGGCATCGCGCTACAACGGTTTACAACCTCGACAATTGAATTGATGTGATGTTTGTTGAGATGTTTTTAGCCTAACTTGGCACGACACACTAGCGTGTGTCTAGATGTAGCATAGAAAATCATTTGCATATAATATGAATTGGCATATTTGTTTTAGGGGGGGGGGGGGTCACAATATCTTTAGTCCTTGAGGTGAGTGGTAAAAATATTTTTCAGGGGTTTCGAAGGGGGGGGGAGGTCATCGAAAATTTGGCGATCACATTTTAATTTCCTCCCTCTCGTCCCCCTCTCCCCCCTACCCCGACCATAAATAATAAATGGTTTCTTACCAATACCAATATTGGTTAATCCCTATAGCAAAGTTCTGGTTTGGTCTAAGATTAGAATAAATTAGACGGTTCCTTCCTTCCTTGTAGTTGATAAAGTTTAATTTTTGTTTGTTAATGAACTCACCAACTTTAGGACAAACCTTGATTTGCAATCTTGCTCCTCTCCTATCAAGGCGTTGGTTCGAGATGAGGATGTGTCACTTGTTTAAATTCTAATTATTTCCTTCGTTAACCAGCAGCTAGGTGATTGCAAGTCTGGCGACCAACCAATATCGGTTGCGCAATGTTATTATTGAGTTCCTAATGCAAATAGCCGAAATGTACGAAGGTGGTAAGATGTCCTACTTTTTCCCGCAACTCTCTCCCCGACCTGCGCACTTTTGTTCTTTAATCACTGAACGTGCGAAAGAAGACTTTCCCTTTGTTGTTGGCCAAGCGAGCGAAGCAACTCATTGACGCACTTGTTGACTTTTTCAGTATATACAGGGTGGGCCATAAAAACGTAACAGTACAAATTTTTCTGCACGTTCGATTTTTAAATTTTAGTTCAATAAGTTGTACATTTTTTTGACCGAATTTGACTGGAAACATTTTGAGATAGTCAGCATAGTGCATCATGGTGCATCATGGTGCATCAAAGTGGCTTGAACGAAAGTTGAAAATTGTGTCTAAGTTTTTTTTTTTTCAAAAAATTTGAAAGCCTAGAACCCATTTTTTGGGAATCGGGTTGAATTTTGGATCCAAAATATTTGCTGTTGCGTTTTTTATGGATCACCCTGTATAGTAAAGAACCGATCATCACGTAACTGACCTGTATAGTGATCTGTTGTAATTTTTGTTGAACTTGCTGCGTAACTAACATCTGTAGTGATTTGTTGTGATCCGCAGTTAGTTGGATGCATTTTTTAAATGGAAAAAATAAATGTTACCGCCAATTCATTATTAATATGTAGGGATTAAACCGATTTTGGCGAGACAAAGAAAAGTCGATTCGAGGGAGAGTTGGAACCCCGATTTCTGGACAATATCACGGGGGGGGGGGGGGGACAAGCCCCATAAGGATGTTAAAGAGTAATTTTGGGGCAAACGTAGACAAGGCATTTAAAGGTGGCTGTTTGTTCACCGAAGAATTGCAGAATTGAAGAATTGTTTCGCAGAATCTAGCGCCGTGTAGCGCTCTCTAGTACTGACCCGTATTATACTCAGTGGTATGGCTGAAGTCTTACTCCGGAAATACTGGAACAATTGATATCTCCGTTCTTATTCAATATTTTTCGACCAAACTTGGCCAGATAGTACGTAGGTATCTGGTATCTGGTAAATTTTACACCAAAAATTATGCAATTCTGTGCAAGATTAAAAGTAAGGGAGCCACACGTAAATTTGAAAACTGTTCACTTCTTGTTGTTGTTCTTCTTGTGTCGCCACCGTTTTCAGTGAAAAACTACAGCACCTATACCAAAAATAGGAAACATTATAAGCCAAAAATTTCCTTGGTCCCTATTCTCAAGGAGACCACTTTTTCAATTGGTCGACCCATACCGGAGTTAAGGGATCCTGAACGATCAGTTTTATTCTCAGTTTTATAGGTTTGTGTATTTATTTCGCAGATGTAGGCTTTAGAGCTGACTTGAATTGTTTCAAAGTGGCCAGCAACAATCGACTGCATGCATAAACCTTTGTTGCACGACGCCATAGCCGTAAAAAAGGTACAAGGATTACAAACAAAAACGTCAAGTGTGCCGTAAAAAATGGGTTACATTATTGAATTTTCACTTGTTAAAATGTACACGGATAAAAATTGATCATTGTTAATTGAAATAATCAAATGTACAATTGAGAAAATTGCATCCTTTTAAGTGCTATTGTGCTTTACGAATCATACATTTAAAACGTAAAGCACAACAGCACTTAAACAGATGCAATTTTCTCAATTGTACATTTGATTGTTTCAATTAAAAATGATCAATTTTTATCCGTGTACATTTTAACAAGTGAAAATTCAATCATATAACCCCTTTTTTACGGTACACTTGACGTTTTTGTTTGTAATTATCATTATTACGAATTAGTTTATTAATGAACTGAACGAAAAACGGCTTCGCCGTTTAGAAAAAAGCATTGGAGCTCGTATCCCCATACGCACAGCTGTGAAGCTACACGAATAAAAACGGATTAGAGTTCACTTGAACGCAACGAACAATAATTTAAACTCCAATTCCAGAGAACAAGAGAGAGAGACTGTTTTTTCTCAGTGGCTATGTCAGAAAGTGAACGCAGTTTGTGTTTGAAATGTTTAATGTTTTATGTTTATGTGCACTTAATTTGGGTGTTGTACAGGCTTTTTTTTTAAATATTTGTCTGTGTTTGTTGTTTTATATTTTAAGTATGTTTCCTGTGAGTGGCTATGTATGTGTATTTTGTGTACATTTATAATTTGTGAAACAAGCATACTCCTAATTAAGGCAGTTTTTATTGCCTGTCTTTGTGTATGTATTTTTCATCCTTTGTATAGGTGTTTTGCTGTTTACGGCGTTTGTATGTGTTTTAGATTTTCGTTCTGTTTCATATGCGTGTGTATGTTGTATTTTGTGAGCATATTTTATTTGTGTGAAGTATCCAACCGTTTTGTTTGTTTGATTAGTGATGTACATAAATACGTGTGCATGGAGACTGGCATGTCACAATCCCTGGAATTGGAGTTCAAATTATAGTTCGTTGCGTTCGAGTGAACTCTAATCCGTTTTTATTCGTGTACCTTCACAGCTGTGAGTAGGGGATACGAGCTCTATGCTTTTTTTTCTAAACGGCGAAGTCGTTTTGTGTGCAGGTAATTTGTTGGCTTTTTTTCACTTTCGTTTGAATGTAATTGCTATAGTATGTCCACTGTGCATCCAATTTTGTTTGCGAAAAAAACGAACCATTATAAATGCGTTTTTCTGTTCAGGTTCTGCCCAAGTTTTATCCCATGTTTATTATTTGATGGGAACACACTATGAGTTTGTTGGGTCTAGAGTTTGATGGGTAGTTGATTCTGCATTGTTGCAAGCAGATGTAGTAAACTGAGAGCATGGGTTGAAGGCCGCAGTTTTGTTCTTGGCTCAATAAAGAATCTAATCTAATCTAGTATTATGGCAAAAAATCGCGGAAACAAGTCAGCTAGCTTCCGGAAGCCTGCATTGAAGAAGTAAATAAATCATTCAGTCATGTCGGCCGTCCTATTTTGAAGCCTTAAGGCCTCAAAATTATAGACTTTGCAACCTACGGTTTAGAACTGAAAGACTGAAGCAAAAACGAAGGTAATTTCATTTTGGTTCTCGACAACGATTGAATATATTTAATGGATCCGAAGCCAATTCCAATTTCAATGTTATTTGTTGGGGCCCGGGTCCTAGGCCACGCGCCCACCCTAAAACTAAAATACAAACAACGTTACATCTCATCATATCGCACCTCATAACATCACAACCTGCCATAGACAACCTCGTTGTACTACATCATGCTTAACACCGGAACATGTGACACATAGACGCCAAGAGAACTCACAATCGTACACCCGCAGCCCGAAGCTACCACGACAATGTTACTTTCCCCGTGGCCGAGCATCGTTGCATCTTGTTCGAGTGAGCTACAATCCGATCTTGTTTGCGCCTCGCCTATTGTTGCCCCATTGTTACATGTTGCAGCATTGCATTCTGGGCCCCCCGACTGTCCAGTTTTTTAAAAATTCTCGTGGGCAAACGCACTCTAATAAGCACTGCCTGCCGGCCGTGATAATACTCAGCGTTTGGTGTAAATTTAAAGTAGCTTAATTCCTGTTTTTCTGTATTTTAGTCGACGTCGACATTACTGCGTGCCATAAAAAAGGTTTACACGGATTACAAACAAAAACGTCAAGCGTGCCGTAAAAAAAAAAAATTTACATGATTGAAGTTTCACTTTACTTGTTAAAATGTACACGGATAAAAATTGGTGATTTTTAATTTAAATAATCAAATGTACAATTGAGAAAAATGCATCTGTTTAGTGTTGAGAAAAATGCATCTGTTTAGTGTTGAGAAAAATGCATCTGTTTAGTGTTGAGAAAAATGCATCTGTTTAGTGCTGTTGTGCTTTAAGAACATTATTCATGAAACAGATGCATTTGTACGTTTGCGTATTTCAATTAAAAAAATCGTCAATTTTTATCCGTGTACATTTTAACAAGTGAAACTTCAATTACAGAACCCTTTTTTTACGGCACACTTGCAGTTTTTTTTTTAATATCATACGCGCCGCGTATATATACGATTGAAGTCTTCACTCCTGCAAAACTAAAAATCAAACCTTTGAAAATCAAACTCTGTACTGTATTTTTTTTATTGTGAGCCTGGGTCCACAATAAAAAAAAACACAATAAAATCAAACCTTTTCAAATGAAACAAAGGTTAAAGGGTTTTGCACACAAAATTACTGCCAACAATTATTCACCCGCACCAAGTTAGGCAAAAAACATCACATGAATTAAATTGTCGAGGACACAAACCATTGTTGGGCTACGCCACAGCCATAAAACAGGTTAGGCTCTGGTAAATAAATTCAAATTCAAATTCATAAAACAGGTACACGGATTACAAACAAAAACGTCAAGTGCACCGTAAAAACGGTTATGTAATTGAAGCATGGACTTAAATACTATCACACTACGTGATTGGTCACAGGGACGGAGACAGGTCTTCCAACAACAATTCTTTACGAAAAACTCTTAAAGAACTAGCACAGACTGTTTTAGAACCAGGGTATTCCAAACGATACTACGCGAACTGCAACAAATTTTTTTCTGCAGTCGAGACGAGAACCCTGAACAGCAAGCTTCCAAGGATGACCCCTGGTTATATGAGATCGTTGCGCAAGATCGAAGAAAGGTAGATCAATAGAAATTAAGTTATGTAAAATTTTAAACGTTAAAATAAGATCGAAGTGCAATCTACGAAGTTTCAAAAGCTCAAGACACGGTGAAGAAACACGTTCAATGTGATCTACATCGCGAAGACCGGCAGCCTTTTCGTAAATTTTCTTTGAACTGATTCAATAAATCGATGTCCTTAGCAAAATAAGGGAACCAAACAGGAGATGTGTACTCACGCAAAGGGCGCACAAACACTCGAAAAGCCCAAATTTTCGTGGTTGTATTACTGGACGTGAAACATCTGTTCACAATAGCCAGACGACGGAAAGCCGAGGCACAAACCCTACGACAGTGAAGAGAGGGTTTCAGGTCTCGAGAAAATCAAATACCGAGGTTTGTAATTTCATCTACAGGTGTGGAAGATACTCACTAGTCAGCAAATACTGATAATCTGGTATGTAAGGACCAATGTGAAGGAACAGGCACTTATTCGATGAAAGTGGCATTTGCCACATACGAGACCATTCAAAATCCCGATCCACCTCCTCGGTCAGGACCAGTTGAGGACCAGCGACGGAATTTTCGGTACCAACTTTAATGTCGTCAGCAAATTTTACACCGTATGGAAAGATGGATGACAAAGTTAGGTCGTTTAAGTAGACCAGGAACGGAAGCGGGCCCAAAACAGACCCCCCAGGAACCCCACTAGCTACACTGGCTTGGGTGGAAAGTATATGGTCGACCAAAATCTGTTGAGAACGATTTTTGAGAAAGAATGAGAGCCAATTTAAGAGGGAACCACTGATACCACATCCACTTAATTTTGATAGAAGTTTGCGGTGCACTACCGACTCAAAATCTTTTTTAAATAATTGAAATAAGCAAATGTAAAATTGAGAAAATTGCACCTGTTTAAGTGCTGTTGCACTTTAACAACAATTTAATTGGTAAAGTACAACAGTACTTAAATTGGCGCCACCATTGATTTAAAGTATAGGCTGAATCTGGCAACATTTAGCGCGGCTATCTAGCACTATCTAGCACTTGCTTGCACTAAGTGAAGGAATGCACAACGGCATTTCTTTTAAAGAAACAAACGACCTTCTTAATTATTGAGTGAAAATTTGGTACGTCCTCGTGCACCTGGGAGCAAGACGTAAAGGTTAACAATATCACTGCCGCTAGATGGTGCCATGGTATTTTCGTTCGCTTTTCAATAGCTGATAGAGCCACTTTAAACAGAAGCAATTTTCTCAATTGTACATTGGCTTATTTCATTTAAAAATCATGAATTTTTTCCGTGTGTATTTTAACAAGTAAAGTGAAACTTTAATCCTATAACCCTTTTTTACGGCGCACTTGACGTTTTTGTCCATAATACTATATGACTGAAGACCTCATAAACAGAAAATCTAAACAATTAACGTCTCCTTTACTATTTTTCGACTGAACTTGGCCAGACAGTAGATATCTTGTTTCCACTTTTTCTTCAGTTGGCTTTTGGGACCGATAACCCCAGATGCTTGAGCACCAGTCAACTTGCTGCCAAATTGGCATAACAAGACAACTTTTTTCCGATGTGCAATATGCAGAATAATTTTTAAAACTAACCTTGGATGCAGCTTTCCTGTGGTTTTGTTTATTATTTTCGTAAGGTTGCAAGGTACGTCAATAACATTCAACTAAGGTTAAATGCAGAAACATTTACTGAATGTCTTCCTTATTGAATATTTCTTGCTTTTAAGAAAAAGTCAGCCCCAACAAGCAAATTGTTAGCTATTGACGTTGTTTAGAGTCGTACAGACTGTGTGATTGAATCAAGTTTCTGTCACAAGCCTAGGCGCCATTCTTTCGGGTGAATTAGGTCTCCGTCACACACTTTCTTTTAAGCCATGTTTAGGAACGTGTACTTCATCAACCAAAGTGGCTTCTATTCTGTAACTAGTGTAATATGTATTTTTCAGACTGAGCACAGTAGTGGATCCAGTCGTGGGTTGGGGTGGAGCTGTACTCCCATACTCCAATTTGGGACGTACTGACGCCCCCGTGGCTGTACTGGCGGTTGGCTGGGCGCCCCCTCTGCTAATGCGCAGTGACGGTGCTGGGGGTGGGCTTGAGTGTTTAGCCATGATTCCCCCCCCCCCCAAAAAAAAATATTTCACGGCCCCCTACCGCTCCCCTCATCTTTAACACTCAAGTCACCACTCACCACCAGAAAATAAAATAATACAAAAAACCTGTCGGCTAAACTTGAAATCAAATGAATGAACTGAGCTATTATTATTTTTTTATTTTTTATTTTTTTTTATTTTATTTTATTTTATTTTATTTTATTTTATTTATTTATGTAGCTGGTTTGCAATATATGTGTGGACTAATTTTTTTTTGTATCTCTATGGGACGTATTTTACAAAAATTGGACTGCATTGTGGCTTACATGTTACGTTCAAGTTGAATTAAATGGAATAAAAGTGTGTAGTGCGGTTGCATTGAGTCCTGACGCCGTCACTGCTAATGCGACAGACCCACCACGTCCACCAGTCTAGATCCGCCACTGACGGAGACAGTGAATTCCACCACATAAACACTGCAAAGTTTTCCCTTTCTGTTCCGTTTTCCAACCCACACAGGAGTGATAGCGTAGGAGGGGGATGGGAACTCCTGTACCAACGAATTAGATGCGCTTCAGATTTTATATTCGGCATAAGACAAACGCAAGGGCACTTCCAAGACTTGCCAAATACAAAAGTTATCTTGACTGTAAATTATTACGTATCTAGATAAATCAGGAATCAATTTGATCGTGGCTGAACGTCACCCAGTCCATAACCTACACTATGCTCGTTAATCAACATTTTGCCGAACATATCCCCCATTTCACACAACAAAGGCCAATTGAGACGAAGCATACTTAAATCCCAGATGGCCTTGTACACAATTTAAGAGTTTAAAGTGGTGCCACCAGTGCAGGTCGCATAGAAATAAAGGAGCATTGCCCCACTCTCCACGTGTTGGTTAGGGTTTTCTATTGGATTTCCTATGAATTTCCTAATGTCAGTCGTTTTCAGGCGACTCAGGTATAAAATCGTTTCTAATACGTTTTTTTTTTATCTGATTGCCTGCTTCTTGGCTTCGGAGTTGCATGTTGCAGTTTTTAATACTGTCTTAGATGCGTGTTTGACTTTATCCATTTGAGTCATTTTCGCTTGATGACGAGATGCAGCAATCTCGAAACGTTGCATTTCTGTGTACTTTGTCGCACGCATTACTTAGTCGTTACCGGTGCTTATTGCTTTTAAATGTAAATAAAAAAGGGATATCGTTAAAATGCTGGTGGAAATAGCCCTAAAGACGGGCTCGCACTGATTACGCAAATGGACATCGAGCATCCCAGCAATCACCGCTTCAATGTGAGCACAACCAACCTGGTGCCAATACTGTGTTTGTACGCATGCGATGCCAGCAGATTATGCGTGTTCGTGAACTAGTGGTGGCAGTGTTGTTGTTGCATTGTCTAAATATTTGCTGCGACACCTACATCGTCATCGTCACCTACATCTACATCTTGGTCAGTTTACTGGGAACAATATTCAGCCCAGCTCAACCGAAATTTCGCTTGATTCCCGGGATACTCGTTGTCTGGAAGCGTTACTAGTTTTTTTTTCTCGAATATGCTTCCTCAAGCGCCGAGCACGATCCCAGCAATTTTTAGTTGGTTGGTCAGTGTGGACGACTCAAGTGACAATAGACTGTATGGAAAAAGCAGTTCCTTTGCTTTTCGATCGGTGCTTGGTGTTCGTTTGTTTATTGTGTGTGAGTGGCCAGTCTAAAGTATATTAAATTAATTTTTTGGGTAGTAACTAGAAGAGAGGCACTAACCAACAGATGGATTAAACCCAAAACGTATTTCATAAAATATTAGTGACATTGATACCTGGGTCCCTTTTGGTGTCTTTCATCCCATTTCAAGATTGTTGCGTCAATTTATTTACGGTATGTTGTTTTTGGAATTTAAAAAAAAGATAAGTTCATTCATAAACGCGTTTTTGGTTTTATTGACGTTGAAAACTAAGGTCGAGCAACTACCTGACAGTGGACAAGTGCAATTGATACATTTCCGTGCATGAAACTAATCGGTGTTTTGTTAGACACTTGGGACACTTCCCCATCCCCCCTCCTCTTGTACCTCCCGTTTTTTGTTCTTGGGTACCCTTCTGATCGATAAGATCATGAAGAAAACCGTTGTTCGTTCGAGGAACCCTACTCATGCTTCACTGAGTAGCTATGTATGCTTGGTGACACGCTGTTTGTATCCAAGGCTTGAACTATAGTTACTGAATGACTCTTTATGCTTTCAGGAAGCAGGGAGACTACACGTCGTGGTAAATCACATTACGGTTAACTCACTCGTAGCTCTTTCGGTTGTTTGTTGTGGTAAGCGGCCCGTTGTCGCCTCTGTTTTCTTTTCATTGTATCTCCTAAAATACTGAATGTAGGAAAATTCCGAGCTTTGACATTGTATACTCCCGTATGCCAGGAACATGTTGGTACCTCGTAATCTTAATTATTAAATAGTTAAAATCAGCACATTTCGTTATAGCCTAACAAGTAGTGGCAGAAACGATGCTGTGAGTAACAAATACTTAGATAAGCCATGACGTAAACGTGACGAATCTTGCTTCTAATGCAAAAAAGTCTAACATTTCTGCCGTGCATGTCCTTTGTTGCAGGAAAAAGAGTCTGAATAATTTAACGCCTGTTTTCAGATTGATAACAAATCCAGAAAAAAGTTTAAGCAGTAACATTTTTACTTGTAAACTTGAGAAGCGTACTATTTCTGCTGTGTGTGACAGTGTGAGTACCATAGATCTTGTGTCTAATGAGAACGTTGCTTGGTAATTAAACCAGTTGGAAAACGTCTTTGCTTTTTTTTCTGTAAAATTTAAATAGTGTTGTTTACATTAAAATTGTTAAATTTCATGGCCAAATTTAGCTGATGGTATGTTGAAAGTGCAACTAAGGAACTTACGTTAAAACTTCCTGTTTTGGACCTTACACCTAAAATGTTTGTTATATATATATTTTTTTTTTGTAAGGGTTGGTCCCCACGACGCACTCTATTTAGAGTTTACGACAAAAAGAGTCCCCTGTAATAAAAACTGTTCTGTCTACCTTTAGGTGATAAAAGTAAACCTAGGTTTGTTAATTTTCCCTGACGGATGAAATTGAAAATTAACTACCTCGTAGCTGTAAAGTTAAGCAATGCACTCTTGTGTTAATGACGTCTAAACACAACACTGTTTTTTCCTACAGTTTTCTTCTGTACGAAAATAAAAGAAGAGTTTTTCCTACACTTTCTAACTGTAAAAAAAAAGGTTGAGTAGTTTTTTTTTTACCTTTACATTTTATTCTTTAATAAAAATATAGAGCTTCACTAGTTTGTGATTAAACTAGTTAAACTTTATTAAGTTAAACTTTCTTTCTACTGTGCGTAGAGTATATGAGCCAGTCACTTGTCTAGGTTAATGGTGAAATGGTACTTTTTCATCATTATTCAGTTGGGTGTGTCTCGGTAACATTGCATGTGGCTCTGCATTTGTTGTCTGTACTCTTATGGCACTTACTAATGTATCACTGATTCTGGGTTTCACTGTAACTCTGAAAGTAGCGCTGTAAGTGGCGGCATGTAGTGGAGAATGCCTGTAACTGGTTGGGGTATCAGCCCTTTAAGTGTTAGTTTATTTATCAGGTAGATTAAAGCTCTTGTCTTCTTTAATAGCTTCTGGCGAATGGTCTACTTTATGCTTTAATGTTTGTTTACCTGGCTGGTCTCGGCTTGCGCGACCCCCCCCCCCCCCCTCCCGACCCTACGTCTGGCTCTTCAAGTAGGCTAATAGCATGCACGATCTCCACTGTGTGTCCAACGTTATTGTAAACATTAAAACTAAGGTACAAAATCCTCTCTTAAGCTTGCTTAGTAGGGATATCCTTTTCT
>JAHWFP010028622.1:21574-41976 GCA_023313725.1 Lithobius niger
ACACCTAGACCCTGACTGTCAAAGCTTGTCCGTGTTCCTTCTAGGTTTTGACTTTTAGATCCTTACTCTAAACATTTAACGTTCCGTTTTTGTTTATTGATATAGTATTATAGACAAAAACGTCAAGTGCCATAAAAAAGGGTTATATGATTAAAGTTTCACTTTTACTTGTTAAAATACACATGGAAAAAATTGATGATTTTTAAATGAAATAAGCAAATGTACAATTGAGAATATTGCTTCTGTTTAAAGTGGCTGTATCATCTATGGAAAAGCGAACGAAAATACCATGGCGCCATCTAGCGGCAGTGATATTGTTAATCTTTACGTCTTGCTCCCAGGTGCACGAGGACGTACCAAATTTTCACTCAATAATTAAGAAGGTCGTTTGTTTCTTTAAAAGAAATGCCGTTGTGCATTCCTTCACTTGGTGCAAGCAAGTGCTAGATAGCCGCGCTAGATGTTGCCAGATTCAGCCTATACTTTCAATCAATGGTGGTGCCACTTTAAGTGCTGTTGTACTTTACCAATTAAATTGTTGTTGAAGTACAACAGCGCTTAAACAGGTGCAATTTTCTCAATTTTACATTTGCTTATTTCAATTATTTAAAACATCTTTTGAGTCGGTAGTGCACCGTAAACTTCTATCAAAATTAAGTGGATGTGGTATCAGTGGTTCCCTTCTAAATTGGCTCTCATCCTTTCTCAAAAATCGTTCTCAACAGGTTTTGGTCGACCATATACTTTTCACTCAAGCCAGTGTAGCTATTGGGGTTCCTGAGGGGTCTGTTTTGGGCCCGCTTCCGTTCCTGATCTACTTAAACGACCTAACTTTGTCATCCACCTTTCCATACGGTGTAGAATTTGCTGACGACATTAAAGTTGGCACCGAAAATTCCGTCGCTGGTCCTCAACTGGTCCTGACCGAGGAGGTGGATCGGGTTTTTGAATGGTCTCGTATGTGGCAAATGCCATTTTCATCGAATAAGTGCCTGTTCCTCCACATTGGTCCTTACATACCAGATTATCAGTACTTGCTGGCTAGTGAGTATCTTCCACCTGTAGATGAAATTAGAGACCTCGGTATTTGGTTTTCTCGAGACCTGAAACCCTCTCTTCACTGTCGTAGGGTTTGTGCCTCGGTTTTCCGCCGTCTGGTTATAGTGAACAGATGTTTCACGTCCGGTAATGCACCACGAAAATTTGGGCTTTTCGAATGTTTGTGCGCCCTTCACGTGAGTACACATCTCCTGTTTGGTCCCCTTATCTTGCTAAGGACATCGATTTAATTGAATCAGTTCAAAGAAAATTTACGAAAAAGCTGCCGGTCTTCGTGATGTAGATCACATTGAACGTCTTTCTTGATCGGGTCTTGAGCTTTTGAAAATTCGTAGATTGCGCTTCGATCTTATTTTAACGTTTAAAATTTTACATAACTTAATTTCTATTGATCTACCTTTCTTCGATCTTGCGCAACGATCTAATATCACCAGGGGTCATCCTTGGAAGCTTGCTGTTCAGGGTTTTCGTCTCGACTGCAGAAAAAATTTGTTGCAGTTTGCATAGTATCGTTTGGAATGCCCTACGTTCTAAAACAGTCTGTGCTAGTTCTTTAAGAGTTTTTCGTAAAGAATTGTGATTGGAAGACCTGTCCCCGTCCCTGTGACCTATCACGTAGTGTGATAGTATATCAGTCCATGCTTCAATTACATAACCGTTTTTACGGCGCACTTGATGTTTTTGTTTGTAATCCGTGTACCTGTTTTATGAATTTGAATTTGAATTTATTTACCAGAGCCACAGCCAACTTGATTATGTGTTTTAGTCTTCTGAACGTTATGTTATGTGTTATGTGTTTTAGTCTTCTGAACGCCGTAACCGGCGAGAAGACTATTGCAACGACTTTGTCCGTCCGTCCGTCCGTCCGTCGCTTTTTTCAACTTCGCAACAGTACCAGATATTGACGACAATTGTTTACAACGTCCATTGTTTACAACGTCCATTGTTTAATAGACTGCTTCGACGCGTCCATTGTTTACAACGTCCATTGTTTAATAGACTGCTTCGACGTAACTAAATTAAATAATAACAGCAGTTGTAGTGCATGATAGAGGTGTGTGCCTCAACATTGGAAGTGGAGGAACTGTACAGAAGACCGGTGCGACTACACAGTCGCTGTAGCCACTTGTTTTTTTATTGTGGACCCAGGCTCACAATAAAAAAATACAGTACAGAGTTTGATTTTCAAAGGTGTGATTTTTAGTTTTGCAGGAGTGAAGACTTCAATCGTATATCTACGCGGCGCGTATGATATTAAAACAAGAACTGCAAGTGTGCCGTAAAAAAAGGGTTCTATAATTGAAGTTTCACTGGTTAAAATGTACACGGATAAAAATTGATGATTTTTTAAAATTGAAATACGCAAACGTACAATTGCATCTGTTTTATGAATAATGTTCTTAAAGCACAACAGCACTAAACAGATGCATTTTTCTCAATTGTACATTTGATTATTTCAATTAATAATCATCAATTTTTATCCGTGTACATTTTAACAAGTAACGTGAAACTTCAATCATGTAAACCTTTTTTTTTTACGGAACGCTTGACGTTTTTGTTTGTAATCCGTGTAAACCTTTTTTATGGCACGCAGTAATGTCGACGTCGACTAAAATACAGAAAAACTGGAATTATGTCACTTTAAATTTACACCAAACGCTAAGTATTATCACGGCCGGCAGGCAGTAATTATTAGAGTTCGTTTGCCCACGAGAAATTAAAAAAACTGGACAGTCGGGGGGCCCAGAATGCAATGTTGCAACATGTAACAATGGGGCAACAATAGGCGAGGAGCACAAGATCGGATTGTAGCTCAATCGAACAAGATGCAACGATGCTCGGGCACGGGGAAAGTAACATTGTCGTGGTAGCTTCGGGCTGCGGGTGTACGATTGTGAGTTCTCTTGGCGTCTATGTGTCACGTGTTCCGGTGTTAAGCATGTAGAACGAGGTTGTCTATGGCAGGTTGTGATGTTATGAGGTGCGATATGATGAGATGTAACGTTGTTTGTATTTTAGTTATAGGGTGGGCTCGTGGCCTAGGACCCAGGCCCCTATAAATAACATTGGAATTGGAATTGCCTGCGGCTCCATTAAATATATTCAATCGTTGTCGAGAACCAAAATACAATGACCTTCGTTTTTTCTGCAATCTTTCAGTTCTAAACCGTAGGCTGCAAAGTCTATAATTTTGAGGCCTTAAAATTGGACGGCCGACATGACTGAATGATTTATTTACTTCTTCAATGCAGGCTTCGGGATGCTAGTTGAATTGTTTCCGCGATTGTTTGCCATAATACTGCATCTGTTTGCAACAATGCAGAATCAACTACCCTTCAAACTCTCGACCCAACAAACTCTAGTGTGTTGCTATAAAATAACAAACATGGGATAAAGCTTGGGCAGAACCTGAACAGAAATACGCATTTATAACGTTTCGTTTTTTTCGCAAGCAAAATTGAATGCACAGTGGACATACTGTAGCAATTAGATTCAAACGGAAGTGAAAAAAGCCAACAAATTACCTGAACACAAAACGACTTCGCCGTTTAGAAAAAAAAGCATAGAGCTCGTATCCCCTACTCACAGCTGTGAAGGTACACGAATAAAAACGGATTAGAGTTCACTCGAACGCAACGTATTATAATTTGAACTCCAATTCCAGGGTACAAGGATTGTGTCATGCCAGTCTCCATGCACACGTATTCAAGTACATCACTAATCAAACAAACAAAACGGTTGGATACTTCACACAAATACTTGGAAACAGGCTTTGGGCCTATTGTAGGCGGAGCGAAGAAAAATTTATTTTAAATTTGTATTTCCTCTCATTATAATGGCTGTGCAATGTTTGCTAATGGTCCTTAAAAAGCTCGGGGCAATATTCATTCGGCTACAGTTGAGCTGAAGCTCTTTGCTGGTGTTTTTTTACATTTTAGCTAGGCTACGTTTCATATTAATTGTAAGATACTTTCGTTTGCACCCAAATTTAGTATCCGTTTCGTTATTTGCAGCCTCTTTGCGCCGTCGCCGCCGTTGTAAAATACAACGTTAGCCGCCGTGGTTAAGCTGGCAAAGAACGTGCCACCGTCAATAATGCTTACATTGTTTATATTTATTGCAGAGTATCTTTCCTAGATTTAAAATATTAACAATAAAGCATTTAATTGCAAGCTACACAATCACCAGTAACGATAGTACTTCACAACAATCAAAAGATTCGAAACATCCGCGGCTCTCTACGCTGCCTTCTACGACAATTTTGAAGCGCACACCTCTGGCACGTACTGCAACGCCAAACGCTAATTTTTTTTTTTAATTGGAATTATTACAATTGTTGATCAGCCGGTGTTAGCTTGGCTGTGAACATAGAATTTAAATAATTCTAAATCCTAATTTTAAGCCAAATTGTTAGTCCCGTTTTAGTTTCGTAAGCGACAACAGTAGAGAAATTAGGCCTATTGGGTTCGATGTTAGGCCTATTTATTCTGGCAACATGGGATGGAGAGTGTAGTTTCCATAGCAATCTAGAAATCTTAAAATTACAATACGAAGCCAAATTATTGTTCTGTGTTGTGATATAAATACGTGGTCTGCTGTGTCTGTCGTATTATATGAACGGTTTCCTCCTGCAGCGGCGATTTGATGTTTCAAATTTGAGATTCCCGTTGATAGCGTCAACGCCACTTTGGTTGCCATGTTGGCTGAATTCCTGCAAGCATTCTTTTTTTTTTACATGAAACGAATGTGAGTCGTTAACGAATCCTTCTGGTTTGTTTCCCATTTGCTTGTCTTACTCTAGTGGTTAAAGTGTTATGATCAAATGTTATTATTTCGTTGAGTTATGTCAAAAAAGATTGTTAGCTGTAAGGAAGCTACGATGATTTATTTTGGCTTTTTTTTTAAAGTTCACTTGATTACCAACAGCACAGTGTATGCTTCGTCGGAATTCCTTAACTATTCACGATTCCAAATTTACAATGGTGAGTGTTAGAAATAAATTCGAAAATTTGTTATTTCTCCCGTAATAATTGTTCGATTTACGTCAAATTTTGTCTCAGCAATACTGTTTGGAGTATCAAGCGTTGTACCAAATTTCATTCCAATCCGATCTTTCGTTTGGGCTCCACCCAGACTAAAAATGTGCAACCAACAGACCAACGGACCAACCAACCAACATTTTGCAATTTGGTGTCCGTTATAGGCTACGCTTCGCTCGCTCGCTCCGCCAAAAATATGCTCACAAAATACAACATACACACGCATATGAAACAGAACGAAAATCTAAAACACATACAAACGCCGTAAACAGCAAAACACCTACAAAGGATGAAAAATACATACACAAAGTCAGGCAATAAAAACTGCCATAATTAGGAGTATGCTTGTTTCACAAATTATAAATGTACACAAAATACACATATAGCCACTCACAGGAAACATACTTAAAATATAAAAGAACAAACACAGACAAATATTTAAAAAAAAGCCTGTACAACACCCAAATTAAGTGCACGTAAACATAAAACATTAAACATTTCAAACACAAACTGCGTTCACTTTCTGACATAGCCACTGAGCAAAAACAGTCTCTCTCTCTTGTTCTCTGGAATTGGAGTTTAAATTATAGTTCGTTGCGTTCGAGTCAACTCTAATCCGTTTTTATTCGTGTACCTTCACAGCTGTGCGTATGGGGATACGAGCTCTAATGCTTTTTTCTAAACGGCGAAGCCGTTTTTTGTTCAGTTAATTAATAAACTAATTCGTAATAAGGATAATTACAAACAAAAACGTCAAGTGTACCGTAAAAAAGGGGTTATATGATTGAATTTTCACTTGTTAAAATGTACACGGATAAAAATTGATCATTTTTAATTGAAATAATCAAATGTACAATTGAGAAAATTGCATCTGTTTAAGTGCTGTTGTGCTTTACGTTTTAAATGTATGATTCGTAAAGCACAACAGCACTTAAACGGATGCAATTTTCTCAATTGTACATTTCATTATTTCAATTAACAATGATCAATTTTTATCCAAAGGGTCAAAGGGTTTTTAGCGAGCGTTAACCGCACCCGGTCATCTGCCCGACGAAGCCCTAAGGCCCTATGCCTGCAACACCCGGAATTTTTATCCGTGTACATTTTAACAAGTGAAAATTCAATAATGTAGCCCCTTTTTTACGGCACACTTGACGTTTTTGTTTGTAATCCTTGTACCTTTTTTACGGCTATGGCGTCGTGCAACAAAGGTTTATGCATGCAGTCGATTGTTGCTGGCCACTTTGAAACAATTCAAGTCAGCTCTAAAAGCCTGCATCTGCGAAATAAATACGAAAACTTATGGGTCGACCTATTGAAAAAGTGGTCTCCTTGAGAATATGGGCCAAGGAAATTTTTGACTTATAATGTTTCCTATTTTTGATATAGGTGCTGTAGTTTTTCACTGAAAACGGTGGCACACAAGAAGAAGAACAACAACAGGTGAACAGTTTTCAAATTTACGACGGTGTGGCTCCCTACTTTTAATCTTGCACAGAATTGCATAATTTTTGGTGTAAATGTACCTTCCATACCTACGTACTATATGGCCAAGTTTGGTCGAAAAATATTGAATAAGCACGGAGATATTAATAGTTTCAGTATTTCCGGAGTAAGACTTCAACCATACCACTGAGTATGATACGGGTCAGTACTAGAGAGCGCTACACGGCGCTAGATTCTGCGAAACAATTCTTCAATTCTGCAATTCTTCGGTGAACAAACAGCCACCTTTAAATGCCTTGTCTACGTTTGCCCCAAAATTACTCTTTAACATCCTTATGGGGCTTGTCCCCCCCCCCCCCCCGTGATATTGTCCAGAAATCGGGGTTCCAACTCTCCCTCGAATCGACTTTTCTTTGTCTCGCCAAAATCGGTTTAATCCCTACATATTAATAATGAATTGGCGGTAACATTTATTTTGTCCATTTAAAAAATGCATCCAACTACCTGCGGATCACAACAAATCACTACAGATGTTAGTTACGGAGCAAGTTCAACAAAAATTACACCAGATCACTGTACAGGTCAGTTACGTCATGATCGGTTCTTTACTATACAGGGTGATCCATAAAAAACGCAACAGCAAATATTTTGGATCCAAAATTCAACCCGATTCCCAAAAAGTGGGTTCTAGGCTTTCAAATTTTTTGAAAAAAAACAACTTAGACAAAATTTTCAACTTTCGTTCAAGCCACTTTGATGCACCATGATGCACCATGATGCACTATGCTGACTATCTCAAAATGTTTCCAGTCAAATTCGGTCAAAAAAAATGTACAACTTATTGAACTAAAATTTAAAAATCGAACGTGCAGAAAAATTTGTACTGTTACGTTTGTATGGCCCACCCTGTATATACTGAAAAAGTCAACAAGTGCGTCACCGAGTTGCTTCGCTCGCTTGGCCAACAACAAACGGAAAGTCTTCTTGTGATATGTTCGCACGTTCAGTGATTAAAGAACAAAAGTGCCCAGGTCGGGGAGGGAGTTGGGGGAAAAAATAGGACATCTTACCACCTTCGTACATTTCGGCTATTTGCATTAGGAACTCAATAATAACATTGCGCAACCGATATTGGTTGGTCGCCAGACTTGCAATCACCTAGCTGCTGGTTAACGAAGGAAATAATTAGAATTTAAACAAGTGACACATCCTCATCTCGAACCAACGCCTTGATAGGAGAGGAGCAAGATTGCAAATCAAGGTTTGTCCTAAAGTTGGTGAGTTCATTAACAAACAAAAATTAAACTTTATCAACTACAAGGAAGGAAGGAACCGTCTAATTTATTCTAATTTTAGACCAAACCAGAACTTTGCTAGATCTAGGGATTAACCAATATTGGTATTGGTAAGAAACCAGTTATTATTTATGGTCGGGGGAGAGGGGGAGGAGGGCGGAGGAAATTAAAATGTGATCGCCAAATTTTCGATGACTCCCCCCCCCCCCCTTCGAAACCCCTGAAAAATATTTTTACCACTCACCTCACCCACTCACCCTAAAAACAAATATGCCAATTCATATTATATGCAAATGATATCCTATGCTAAATCTAGACACACGCTAGTGTGTCGTGACAAGTTAGGCTAAAGACATCTCAACAAACATCACATCAATTCAATTGTCGAGGTTGTAAACCATTGTAGCGCGACGCCATAGCGTCAGTGTCTTATATCCTAAAGCATAGTTGGGAACATTTCAGGTACTTGGGGAAAAATAATAATGCGGTACAAAAGCTTAAATTGTGTTGAAATCGAGAGCAATGACCCACCTGACAAAAATTAACTCGTGTAAGAATGCCAGCTAAGCTGCTTTCAATGCAAAATCTGACCCTCAATAACGTTGAAAATGTGTAAATAGCTAGCTAGCTAATTCTAGTCCGCTCATCCCCATGCTAATTTCCATAGGGAGATTATTCATCGATACCGAGATAACCGGAAGGCTTCCAGCTATGAAATTGGACGAATGGCTGCAGTACAATACGAACTGCGTACCTTTTATGGTTTGGAGCCTAGGGGTGTAACGAGGATGGCGTGGGATGGCGCGTAAGTACGACAATATTGTTATAACCATTGTTAGTATTGTCAGCACCGTCTCTCATTGGCCAGCCAAAGTTCGGACAATGACAACGTGTATACTGACGTACGTGCCTAGACACACACTAGTGTAGCACGATAAATCTAAAAAACGTTGCCAAAGAAATTGTATTCACGTCCAATTCACGAAAAATAAACCATGTGCCCGATGGTAACAGTTGACTGAACGTGAAAGAACTTTGTGAGGGGGTTCTGTGGACCTGAGCAAAGTGAGCAGCATTAGCCCAGTGGTCAGCGACCTCGTCTCCAAACCAAGCCAATGATGGTGGTGGTGGTGGTGGCGAAAAGTAACAGAAATTACATTGGGGTAATAATTGTTGCTACTTTGAAACAATTCCACTCAGCTCTGAAAGCCTGCATCTGCAAAATAAATAAGCCATCCTATCGTTTCTAGCTGCCATTTTCGAGTAAAACAAGTTTGGATTCGGCATCACGACCAGCTACGATCAGCTGACTCGTCAAAGCAACCAATTTTTCAGGAAGGGTGGGGAGCCATCAAATTTATGCCATTGAACCAATCATATCCCTGGATTATCGTCTTCGTCTATAGGGAATTTATCACTACTTCCTCTTTAACTTCCTGTGACTCCCTGGCTAAGCCTTGCGAACACTCGAAATGGGTTGAATAACGTCACATAGCCAGAGCTAAGGCCTACTGAGAGCCCGCTAATCAGCCAAGCCCACTCAAGTGTCTGGAACTCGTACACGACGTTCAAGCTTAGGGCCTCTAGTTCTTACACTAAGTTCTCCGATACGGAACCCCAACTGAGCATAACATTTGTGTGTCTGGGGCTGTGCTAACTCTCAAAAAGCAGACTCTCCATCCAATTGGGGCCAGGAGCTCACCTCTTAAACTCTCAGTGGAAGCCTCTCATGAAGGCTTCCTCATACCAGAGAAAAAACTCTGCTGAAGGCTTATTAAGGTGTTCGAAGCGTGGAATGATGAAAACTTCACGACTTAGCCTTTAACACCGAGTTTAATTAACCGCTAACTGCGTGTGAACAATTTATTATTTGCATTTGCTGTCCTACGTCTCTTTCTTTTTTTTTTTAGGCTGTACCTAGTTTTGTACTCCGACCTACAGAAGAGAATTAGGAATTTTGGAAAAATAGAACATGGCAATTTCGAACCGCACCTTCTTGAAAACTACTTCAGCTTTATATTGCAATTTTATGAGTTTCTATGTTGTGTGTGTATGTCTTTATTATTTTGTAGAGGGAACTAATTTAGGATTTTGAAGATTGAGTTGTAATTGTTATTTAAATTGAAGTTTACCTGTAAGCTCACAAATAGTTATTTTGATATTTATTTTTGTTCATTAAATATATTTAATGCACGGTGGTGACGTCACGCCAACACATCCCAATGCTAAAAGTGTAGCCGTTATATACGGTTAATATGAAAACCCACACACGTGACCGTGGGTTAATTTTGATAACCCACACTTTTTTGATAACCTAACACAAGGCAAGGGCCTTGAATTTAACCCAAACCTCTAGTGGTCTGAAAACTTATCACCCACTTAATTTTTTTACTTAACTGAAAACAAAGGGTATGGTCTTTTATAAACAAGAAATTCCTAGCTGTCAAGAAGACAGGAAATGACGTCTTTCATGCAGCTGAAACCCAGGTAAACAGGAAGCATCTGACAGGCGCATGCAAGCCACTCGAGATACAACTTCTCAGAATTTTCACACATTAAATTGTCAAAACGACACCTAGCTTACCCGTCATTAATTATAACGAATACATTATTAATTTTTAATTACATATTTAGATAAGGTCATTCGGGCCACAAAAAGGTTAGTCCGTGTTGTGCGCGTGCTATCCCCTTGTTGTCGAAATATGTGAACGTGAAATTAGGTGATAAATAGGTGATCAGTAGCTTTCCACGGAGAGATGCCACAATGGTTTGGCCCGCAGGTTGTATTTCACACCTCGGAAAGTTGCTGATGATGATCTTCAAAGGGTTCAAAGGGTTTAACGAGCATTAACCACTCCTGGTCATCTGTCCGAAGCCCTAAGGCCCTATGTCTGCAACAGCCAGATTCCCAGGTTCTGATGATCTAAACTTTAAACAATAATAAGATGAAAGGATAGTAAAAAAGTCAAAGTCCTCCTTTTGCATTGGAGGCAAGGTTACTAACCGAAATAAATTAGGAATGCTATAACAAAGTGATAGTAACGGGTACTTTTGTCATCATCAGGGGAAGATTTAGGATTTTTCCACCCAAAGGGTACACACATTTTACCGCCTCCTCCCACCAACAAAAGAAATTTTTTGAGGAATTTTCTTTTCATCTTGCGCATCGGGTCATCTCAAAACGAATTACAAACAAAAACGTCAAGGTTGATGTAGAAAAAGGGGTTATATGATTGAAGTTTCACCTTGTTAAAATACACACGGATAAAAATTGATGATTTTTTTAATTGAATTAAGAAAATGTACAAGAAAAACACACAAAAAAGATCTTAAAATAATATAATTAGTATTTAATTGATATTTAGCATTTTTAATTTAAATAATCAAATGTAAAAATGAAAAAGTTGCATCTGTTTAAGTGTGGTTGTGCTTTACGTTTTTAAATATATGATTCGTAAAGCACAAACAGTACTTAAAACAGATGCAATTTTCTCAATTGTACATTTGCTTAATTCAATTAAAAATCATTAATTTTTATCCGTGTACACTTTAACACGTAAAAGTGTGCCTTTTTTTATGGCACACTTGACGTGTTTGTTTGTAATCTGTGTATCTTGTTTACAGCTCAGTTCCCCCAGCAGGGTGTGGGCTGGAGTTCCGGAAGCTAAACTGTTTTAAGGCAGTTTCGTGTAGTTTCTAACTGCTGGATAGCATGGTTTATAACATTTTTTTTATCACAGTTGTTATTTATTAGTCAAATTATGGATCAATCTCAAATTAAAGTTTGTAGAATAACAAAAACGGAAATGTTCGGATTGTAGAATAACTAAGAGATGTAAGTTTTAACCTTTTCAATAGCAATCTTTTTTTTTTATCAAAATTTGCTGCTGCTCTGATTTTGCAACCCAGGGCTGTATCCCCCTGATCGTCTCTGGCCCCCCCCGCCCCCCCGTCATCATTATCATCTCGAAATGGAGTAGCCTTGAACGAAATGAAGCAGTCTTGAACGAACTGAAGCAGCCTTGAATGAACTGAAGCAGCCTTGAACCAACTGAAGCAGCCTTGAACCAACTGAAGTAGCCTTGAACCAACTGAAGCAGCCTTTAACCAACTGAAGTAGCCCTGCACCAAATGAAGCAGCCTTGAACCAACTGAATCAGCCTTACGAACTGAAGCGGCCTTGAATGAACTGAAGCAGCCTTGAATGAACTGAAGCAGCTTTGAACCAACTGAAGCAGCCCTGAACCAACTGAAGCGGCCTGAACCAACTGAAGCAGCCTTGGACCAACTCTAGCAGCCCTGAACCAACTGAAGCAGCCTGAACCAACTGAAGCAGCCTTGAACCAACTGAATCAGCCTTAGCGAACTGAAGCAGCCTTGAACCAACTGCAGCAGCCTGAACCAACTGAAGCAGCCTTGAATAAACTGAAGCAGTCTTGAACGAACTGAAGCAGCCTGAACGAACTGAAGCAGCCTTGAACCAACTGAAGCAGCCTTGAACGAATACTATGGAGAGCTAATGAACAAAGCAAAAGTGGGCGTAGTTAACTTAATGCGTAGTAGCAGTATGTTGTAGCGGAGCTTACCCACTTGTTAAATTTATACTCCACTGAAACGTGGCCGTAATTTATTTTAATTTACTGTCTATTTATCATATAAACAAATTTCTTGGAAAAGTGAATACATACGATCCCAACAATAATAATCGCTTTGGTTAAGTCATAGTTTCATTATGACGAGTTTTGAATAATTGCATCATACATTTTATAGCAATCATCTGACAGACTGTCTTTACTTTGATGCCTCTCATGTAATGCTAATTTTTAAATCTCTCGAATGTGTGAATTAAAATGTTTACTCTATTCTGAGAATGCTGTTCAATACGTTATACCATTGACCCTTGATACACCTGAACCATATAATATTCTGTAAGAAAAAATCTACATTTTGCAGACCAATAATGGCGATAGTAAAATATGAGCCCAGAAAGAAAGAAAGTGAAATTCTTGTTTTCACCTTTTTTTTTTTTTGGCATAAAAACATCAAATTAAAGTAGTTTTTCATCCCTCGTTATATGTTGCCCGTCCCGTCCCGAAAAAAGGTTTCGTGAAAAACAAAACCGTAATTTTTTGTAAAGAGATGTCTGTGTGGAGTTCATCGTTTTTTGGGAGTGAAATATAATGATTCGTGTGTTCATCAAGAGCTGAAAGTTACAAACCACTGGCATAGAATTCTGGATAAAACAGTCTGCATGGCATAGAATGGAAATAGCTTGCAATGACACGTTTTTATCAGTAGTAATATCACGAGAGCGTAGGTTTTTATCGATAAATTTTCTCAATCACGAGTTGCATTCCGAAGCTGAAAAAATACCGAGCGCTTGCGCGAGGTGTTTTTATCAGCTTGGGAATGTAACGAGTGGTTTAGAAAATTTATCGATACTTAAAACTACGCTCGAGTTGTATTTGAAACGAGAATATACCGTCTCCTTTAAACATCTCTTCAACTTGCATAATACGGCAATGGCTTCTTGCTTGAATGCAAAATTCCTGTATGCACGAAATGATGAAAGTGTACAAATTGTTGCCAGATGCACTTACTGGTTCGTTTAGTGTTTATAGAATGGGTATTTTCTACCGCCGCCTTCATAAATAAAGCAGTTTTGTTTCCCTTACGATCCGTCACAAATTTACCGAAACCTAAAGTAATCGCCGAGATAGGACGAAGTGGCTTGTCAGAGCGCATCACCAAAATAAATATGTATTTTAGTTTTAATGAAAATGTTGGTTCTTAGATTTAAAATAAAATATGCTCCGTAACAATACTAAGTTTTACGATAATTATTATTAATTTATTTTGTACTATTTCCGGTTAATTCAAGTACCGCGTAATATTGACATACTGTGGGTTGCCTTTACCGCTACGCTATAGCTTCGCATAGTAGCGGCGTTAGGCCTAACCTAATGAGAGCGGCCTCACGCACTTGGGCTGCCCATCTTCTTTCACCATGGTAACCAAAGATTAAGAGCACGTCGCCGGAAATACAAATAATGTGTCATTTGGCTATCAGGTACGTCGTATACGTTTAGAAATTGGTTTAGGCCTACCAAATGCAGTTCATGCAAACGTTCGTTATACTGCGAAAAACAAGGTATCAGGTGAGTCGATCGTAAAAACAAAGATGGAGGGATGAGGCTGGCCGTTTAATCTGATAAAATACCGTGTGGTCGTTTAATCGTTGTTAAGGAAGCGTGATTGGCTGTTGGCTGCCGTTTGCTGGCTTCCCATTGGTTAATTGTTGTTATAAAATTATGAAGGTATATTCTCAAAGAAAAAAAAAACATTTCATAGCTAAGCTTGTGAATTCTTGAAATGTTTTATTGGTACCGTGGAAGTAAGAGCTTCAGCGTGAAAATGCAGTTAACGTTCCAATACAATCGTTTGGTTTAGAAAGTCTAGTCAAGTCAATGGGCAGACAAAACAAGTTGTTTTGGAATTCGGGCCAACCTAAGGTAAGGTACAACTTTGCTTGGAAAACCTGCCAATATATTGAATATTTAGACACACGCTAGTAGTAGTAATAGTAGATCATCCGATTGTAGACATCCAATTGTTAAAAAATGATTGATGATGAAAAAAAAGGCGAACTACACTAGCAGACTGTGTCTTTTAACTGAAACCAACTTATACCAGATATCAGCATACTGGTGTAAATTCCCCATGCGGTAGAAATCTTTGCAAATCGTTTGAATCAGGTGTCTTGGGTCCAGTAACGAAGAAAACGTCAACACGAATATGTGGGAACGTGTCCTTCATGGAGAAAAAGTGTCCTCAATAACGTTGATTTGTGTTACTGGTAACTAGTAACTAATCCGCAGGCTCCCATGTCAATTCTCATAGGGTATAACGACACCTTCGAACTATTAGTAGTTGCGATTAACTTGGCTAATAGGATTAAGCTTGGCGGCCTTTCCCTGGTTGAATGATATCACTACTTTGAAAGGCCGACCCTTTTTGTAAACTTGGCGGCTTCTCTTACCAGTTTTGGTTTTGGGTGTTTGTGTTACTGGTAACTAATAACTACTAACTAGTAACTAGTCCGCAGGCTCCCTTGTTAATTATCATAGGATATAACGACACGTCTACAGCTGATTAGGGAAAGTTGTCAGATCTAAATTTTGGCAGACAGGTAAAGCGTCATATGGGGAAGTGCCTTTTTCTAAAATGGGGGTTGCAGCTAGAAGCACGTGGTCCTGAAGTGACTCGTAAGTGCAAAATTATTGTTGTAACCATTGTTTGTATTGTCATCCAACAGTAGATTATAACTTGCGTAAGTGTTACACGCTTATCGTTTCAGTACCTAATTGTCAGAATTCATTGTTGTTGCAAATAGGTGGTTGCAAAGATGTGGTTGCAAATAGGTGGTGGTGGCTTTTAGGCCACGCCCTCAATTAAAATTCAGAATGGAATGGAATGGTTCACTAAGAGACGGAGTATCGTTTATTGCAAAGGTTTGGTCGGTTTTTTGTTACGGTACACGAATCCAAACTGAATTATCTGCCCCACGACGATAAAAGAGAGAATTTTGCTGGAAAGAAGATTAGGAAACAAAATGCATAGGTGGGTTGCAAAGGTTTGGTCGTTTTTTTCCCCATCAAATCCAAATCGTTTTATTTTTACGGTACGCGAATTCAAAATGAATTATCTGCCCTACGACCCGAATAAATTTCTCATTACTGGTTCAATAAGACACAAGGTATCTTTTATACCATAGGAACTTATTAGGTCCTTGCAATTACCATACTCTTATGATTGTTATTAATTTATTCGGAATGACAATAGCAAATGTGAAAATTATGAATGAGAAAATTCATAGATATAAAATACCTCCAGACAAAAAAGATAGAGGTGACAATTACACCGTGGGATTTTTTATACATTCACAGGCCTATGAAAGTTGTTATATCCACCCAAAACCAAAACTGGTATAAGAGAAACCGCCAAGTTTACAAAAAAGGGTCGGCTTTTCAAAGTAGTGATATCATTCAACCAGGGAAAGGCTACCAAGGTTAATCCTATTAGCCAAGTTAATCGCACCGAATAATACTTTGGACGTTAAATGAAAACTTGAAGATTGCTACCGCTACTAGCAATATTCTAGTTTTCATTTAACCTTCGAATTATTAGTAGGTGCGAGTAACTTGGCTAATAAGATTAACCTTGGCGACCTTTTCCTGGTTGAATGATATCACTACTTTGAAAGGCCGACCTATTTTGTAAACTTGGCGGCTTCTCTTATACCAGTTTTGGTTTTGGGTGGATACATATAAACAACTGTACTCATACAAACCAATCATGAAGATAATTGAATCAATGAATACAAAAAAAAGCCGGTCGATTCTACTAGATTTCACCCGAATTTTTCTTAATTCGCATTTCGATTCCGAAATTTAAAAAAAGAAAGGATTTACCATATGACACGAAAACTTCAGAGGGTTTAAGGCAAAAACTGCTTTCCATTATAGTAAATTTAATTAATTAAAAAAAACTTCCTTTCCCTTTAACATTTGCTCTTTCTTAAAGGTGAACCGGAAGTGGTACACAATGCATTTAAGTGAGAGAGTTAGCAACGAACGCAAGCTATGTAACGCACAAATTGCGAAAAAGGGAAACGCCAGATTCAAAGAATAGCTTTGCCTAAAAAAATTTGTATATATTAGTTACGTGAGGACTGTCGTTGGTTCAGAGAATTTTTCAGGTGAGGACTACACAAGAATATACCTATTTTCCAAGCCGGACCTATTTCTGACTAAAAAAAAACAAAACAGGAGTGGCGACGTTTAGTCGTGTGCATGTGGGAGAAGGAAATGAAATCATTCCCACCTTCTAACTGCGTCCTGTAGTTGAGTGTGTGTTTTATGCCTAGGAAACTACGAAAACTAATTGCAGAGTGCGAGCTGTGCCTGGGGTTTCCGACAAAATCGAGGATTTCGTTGTGTGCTCAAGGTAAGACCTTTATTTTTCAATAATTTACCCTAGTTAAGTGAAAATGGTAAAAATATACGCTCTAGAAAATACTGATAAGATAAACGCGCAAGCTAGGAGCAGCGATTCAGTAAAGTGGTCGCACGACTCCGTGGTTTCTATACAGAGGCGACGTTTTTGCCAACAATTCACGAATTTGTTTCCATGTTATGTTTACACGGTACATTTGTGTGAGTACTACTTCATGTGACTATTGCAGCATTCTATATAGCATTCTAGACAGGGAGTGGGGATAGAAAGCAACTATCTATCTGTATGAAAGCCAGAAAGCAACTATTTATCTGTATGAAAGCCTAAAATTAGGCGTGTTTTGGGGAAAGTATTATCTTTATTATAATATCGGAGGTCGGCTAAAAGGAAAACCACTTCTCCCCTCCTCGTGCCAGCATTGAAAATGCACTCTCCCACTGTACCTGCAGCCAAAAAGGAGCCAGGCATGAGTGGTCGATCAATCTGACAAGTCGTCGGGAAAATGTCCCAGGAAAACGTTCCGGGAAATGTGTTCCAGGAAATGTGACCGGCCCCGTGCATAGCACGGGCTTCCTCTAGTTTGTCATAAAGCACAATGTCAAAGAAGTAAAGGAAGCTTCTACAGATCTTTAACAAAAAAAGTGTCTTTCAAAAGGAGCTCATTGTATGATGAGGGTAATGTTTAACTAAACCCCCCAGGCAATATGAAGAAGACACAGAAACAAACTTTCTCTGTAAGGTTTCTATACCACAATCTTACTATAATGTTTAGTCCACGTTAAACTGTACTGCTGCGGGACCGTTTTTACATCTGAACACTTATTAAAGTGATGACTGCTGCGTAAATACGTCTCAGAGACGTGCACAGGCCCCCAAGAGGTGTAGGAACAACTTACTTTTTTGGGTGTTTTAACCTCTTTTTACCCCTCATTGATCCCCCCCCCCCCTGTCCTTGGGAATTTTAACCTTCTCTGCCCCACTTTCCACCACTTTCCCAGCAGTTATTGTCTTTTTTGGCCATTTTACACCACCGCTACAGCAAATGTCGGCCATTTTCAGAGAAATGGGACTTTGACATAAAGAGCATGGGCTAGCGCCCCTCTTAGTGCCCCCCCCCCCCCCGTGTGTGTGTGCACGTCCCTGGTAAGCCTTATTATTGCCTCCTTGTCTATGAATTTCGTTAAGCAACGGCTACATGAGTGACGAACTGAGTGATGAAAATTATAATGAATCCAGTAAATACCAGTAATATTAGAAGGTATCGAGGTGAATTTTATGGATATACTCCAGCGTCCGACTTCAAAGTACACAGTTCAATGCAGTTCACTTTTTTTTCATTAATAAGGTTCTGTTTAGGAAAATAAATACAAGAAATACAAGATACCTGACGTTAATAAAACTACGAAACAATACAGTTGCTAGGTATTACGTATCAAAAATGATGGAAACTATCCACCAGTATGTCAAACAACAAATTTTACTGTCGTAACTGGTTTTCAGCACTGCTGCATAAAATTGTCGAAATTGTGATTTTCGCGCCGATTTCTCCAAGAAAAAAAGTTGACTTACGCCGCCACCGAAACGCATACACTTCTTCTGATTAAAATCACCGCGAAAAATGGTTATTTGTGTGTTAGTGTGTAATAATTTGTAGGTAAATTAGTTTGAGAATTTTTACTTTGTTATCGTAAAGTGATGATGGTCCACTGGTATAATCAGCATTATAATTACGTTATAATTATAATTGCGCTGGTCCAAGTACTACTACTCCCCGAACTACCCGCAACAATTACACGTGCAGGGTTAAACAGTTACATAAACGTTTTTATAATTCTTCATGTACGTGTCATGTGTTTGTTGCCGTGCCTGGCAACTCAAACTTACATCAAACCTGATGATTGTTGATGAATATTAGAAAACAAAAGCGAACTCGTTTGATGCTTAAATTTAGGTTTAACTGATTCGAAGTCAAAACAGCAAAGGAACACAAATAAACTCTCCTGTAAGGTTTCAGATACTACAGTATTACTGTACTGTTTAGTCCACGTGAAACCTTACTGCTGTATTCAAATGTTTTTACAATTTTCACTTTTGCACACGATATATCAGCTAATGATTGGTGCATTCTACTTGGCCAAACGACATTGCTAGAAAATGTTTCAAAAGTAATCGTCTTATTTTAGTGTGCTTAGCACACACAGCTCTACTGGTAATTGAAGGTTCGTGCGAGTCTTTGAAAACCTAGAAATGTCCTGGAAAGTAATAATGAAATTCCCTGCTTACAAAAGTGCTTGTAAATTTTGAAAAATGATATATGTATTATCGGTATAGGGTGATGAACAGAAAGTAAACGTAGTGACTGAAGAACTCTGAGAAATTTAGCCAAGAAAGTAGTCGAGTGTGTAGCCTTACATTATTCTTCCTTTGTTTGGGAATGAAAAGGTTTTCAAATTTTGGCTCTGGCTTTAAATGTATTTACGTGTATAATGGTTGGATACAGCAGTAAGGTTTCACGTGAACTAAACAGTACAGCAACACTCCTGTATCTGAAAACTCATAGAAAAGTTTATTTGTGTTCCTTTGCTGTTTTGACTTCGGATCAGTTAAACATTACCTTAACCACCAAACAAGTTCGTTTTCGTTTTCTAATTCGTGCTACTTTGGTGTATCACGCAGTTTAGATTAGCTCGTTTTATTGTTTTGTATATGGAAACAAACCCTTTAATCTTCAATCTACATCTTGCAGCTGGCGTTTGCTGATTGGCATTGTTGAATAATAACAATGCTTAAAACAATGTAAAACAATCAATCTGGTCGTTTAGAGGTTTCAAATCCCTGAACCACTCGTCCAATTAGAAAAGGCCTTATGGAAAGGAGACATCTACAGAGTAAAATCTACATCTACCTGTAAAATGAGCTAAGAACCAGCTTTATGGGACAAATAGTCTGATCTGCAGAGAGCGTAGCAGAAAAATGTCTTCCCAAGAACAAAAAGAAAAGCCAAACAAAGTTTGCATACTAAATTTGAATGGAAAATATTGAAAGACAGCGGAGAAATTAAGCGTTGAAATTTTGGCTTCAACGTGGGAGGTATAGGTCAATGCTTACGAATAACCCTTGTTTCAAGTAAATGGGTACAATTTTTAAACCAAATTAAGCTAAGTTGTTAATTTCTCGAAACTTAACAACATAGCTTAATTTGGTTTAAAAACTATACACGAAATAAATATGCAACGATGAACTTTATGCCATGACTATGCCCCGGTGTGCTACCTTTGTGCTACCAGGTTACTTCCATGTACCTGAAACAGCTTCAAGTACATGTAAGTCACCTGGTAGCACAAAGGTATCATACTGGGGCGTAGTTAACGCAAAAAGTTCGAGGGGGAATGTGTGAGATGTGTCGACTTTTCCCTAGATAGGTAAGGGATCTGGGGAAGCGTTGTCAGCTCTCCCAGTGACGTCTGGGGAGCTTTGGATTTTGTCGTTATTTCGTTAGCTGATTTTGGCTGATAAAATGTATAATTTGCTGATTTTAGCTGATAAA
>JAHWFP010028622.1:46976-57039 GCA_023313725.1 Lithobius niger
CATGTTATTGGAGAACCAAACTGGAATCTGTATGAAAAGATTGAAAGTAACCTGCCTTAACATAAGGTACCCAGAATGGGCGGCCATTTTGTTCTGTTTCAGTCAGAAAAATGGCCGCCAAGAATGGACTCTTCCAAATTGAATCAAGAGTTCTCATTGATCAAAAATATGTTTCTTATCCTGCCATTGGTCAGTTACGATTGTGCATAAATTAAGCGGCCATTTTGTTCGACTTTCGTCAATGTTTTAGTTTTTGAAATTGGGTTGTAATTCCAAGGGGTGGTGGGTAGTTAGGTTTTAAAAGGAAATTAATATGCCAGGGGTTTTTGAGCAAGATCATGTGACCAGTCAGTGTGTGTTTGGCTTTCAGGGTGACTAGGTGTCTAGGGCAAGAGTAGCAGCAAGGTACCATGGGTCTAACATTGCAAAAAGGGTAATATTTTGGGTTATTGCTGGAGGGGAAACCCAAATAAAACAGTCCCAAATCCAGTCAAACTGACACCAACATCATCTGGTGGGTCCTCTTAACTCCTGCTAAGTCAAAAAAAACTTTCAAAAGTGTACCCAACATTGCCTGGCCCACTTGGCTCCTCTACCTTCCTAAATGTGCCTGAAATTCAATAAAAAACAAGTCAAAAACATTGTCTGGGGTGCCAATTTTCCCCAGTATTCCCTAAATCGTCTACCCCCTAACTGCCTCCTACCAAACTCTTTACAGGACCTTCGCAGGACGTCTTGAAATTAGGAATGTACCCACATCAAATTTGAGAGTACCACTGTCATTCCTTGATGCTTGAAAACAATTGCTTGGAAGCAGACTTTTGAACCAACAATCTCTTGCTTTGTAGACCAGAAACCTACCTCTGAGCCATTTCAGTGAGACATGCCAGTCCTACTACGAATGGTCACTAAAGTACAGTCATTCTTAATAGCATGGAAAAGGGAATTCGGATGGAGCACAAACCTTTCCTGATAAATCTTCCAAAAACATATCCGTTACTAGAAATTCTTTTCCCCTTTTTCTGATATTTCTGAAGAATTTGACTTTTTCCCCTAAGGCTCTGTTTGCCCTAGGCACTTAAAAAATAAACCCTCCTTCACAAAGCCATTTAACATCCTCCTGAATTTTTTTACTAAGCTGGGTGGATTAGTTTTTGTTTTATAAACTGTCAAAGAACTACTAACAGATTCGTGTACTAATTAGCACATAAATCTGTTGGTAATTCTTTGGCAGCTCATAAAAGAAAAACTAATCCACCCAGCTTAGTAAAAAAATTCAAAAGGATGTTAAATGGCTTTGTAAAGGAGGGTTTTTTTTATATGACTATAGGGCAGACAGAGCTTTAGGGAAAAAATAAAATCAAAGTCATCAAAATCACAAAACTAGGAAAAGAATTTCTGGTAACGTGGAGGAAATTGTTAGATCTTCCACACAGTCTAATTGAAGGGGACGAGGAGTATTTTGACACGATCACTGACAACGTGGTTGTACCTACAGTGGCGGAGTCGGCTGGCCACTCTGCCACTGGTGGTGCTCCACTGTCCCATGACGACTCACTTGGCCTGGCGTTACTGGCAGACCCATTGAGTTCAATGGTTCTGGTGAAGGTGAGTCCAGTGGTGGTAAGCCCAACTTGTGCTGTGCCCTTCGTAACAAGTTGTGGTTCTTTTAACCGTGCAGTGGTTTCTAGCGACTCCTTGGAGAGGTGACTCAACTCACTCGATTCGGCACATTCTTCGTTTCTTAATAAATACCGATGCAAACCTATTTACGTTGCCTTTTGGACTTATATGTCAGACTGCCTGAGCGGGGAATCGAACCCAGGACCTTTGAAACTAAAGGCCAAGGTCCTACCGCTGAGCCAGACTGACACGGCCTAAAGGAAACGTCCATAGGCAGCATTTAACACGTGCATTAACACGTGGCGATTGTAAAGTGTTTGTTTATATGTTTTATGCACGTGTTAAATGCTGCCTATGGACGTTTCCTTTTTGTAGCTGCGGCCTTGTCAGTCTGGCTCAGTGGTAGGACCTTGGCCTTTAGTTTCAAAGGTCCTGGGTTCGATTCCCTGCTCAGGCAGTATGACATATAAGTCCAAAAGGCAACGTAAATAGGTTTGCATCTGTATTTAGTTATTTCTTGTGAGCCTTTGGCTTTCCCGTCTTTATTCTTTTTCTGGAGCAGCCCAGCTCTTTTCCATTGCTGCTGTAAGGGACCACTAAGAATCGGGCATTACGAGTCCTGTATCTGAGAGACGGTGATGTTTGGCTTGGTGAAATTTGGCTTGGTATCCTAGTTTTGAAAAGCACTGGTAGTTAAAGCCGTGCATACACAGGAGTATATTTCGAATGCAAAAGTAAATTTAAGGGTGATTTATATCACGTTTACTTACGGGCATTTGTTCTCTGGGATCCTTACACGGAAAAAAAGGTATTTGGACGATTAAATAGGTCCGTTTCTTAACACAGTCAAATTAACCAGACCGCAGAATTTTTCGCATAAAAATCGTTTGCTGTTTATATTTCATTATCGGTAGTTGCGATGCCTTTTTGAGAACAATGCAAGTCACCTACGTTGCTTAAAAATGTGCGATGATTTGTATACGGTAGAATTAGCCAAGGGAAAATACAAAGAAAAAAAAAAGTACGTGAAAAATTGTGAACCCTGCCTAATTTACAGTATACAACTCGTCGCACACCTTCATTCATTAGTTTTTCAATGAAATGACTTCCATTCGTTTTGAAAAGAATGGAATAGAAGGTGTTAGCCAATAAGCTTAGAGCTTTTTGAAGGCCCAAGCGGCAGAAGTTAAGTGGAAGGAACCACGATTATTTCGGGTTTTTTTTCCACATGAGGGGCAAAACCCTCATTCAACATGCGGGAAACAACCGGAGAAAAACCGGTACCAGGATCGAATCCGGGTCTGTAAGAAGCCAGAGATGTACAGCCGGAACCAAGACATCTTTCGAATCTGACGCCCCAGTATTCGCAGCTACCCGTTCCAAAGGAGAAGACAGCCACTGACTTGCAATTTAGTACTTCGTTTTGCCGTCAGACGCTCCTTTGCAAAAGCCGTACATGGTGACATAATTTTACGTATGTTTGCTTAGGTGCGTCTGATTGTTATCTTTACTTTTGTAATAATTTTTAAAAACCGGCAGAAGCCTATAGAGCAGTGAAATTTGCCGCCATATTGGCACCAGTATGGGTTTTGAAGGGCATAACTACAAGGTGCACTACATAAAAATGGAGGGAAAAACAATGGAAGAGCGGATTTCTTAGGCTTAAAATAACGTTGTTTTTTCCAACAACAAAAATCGCGCGTTTTAGGTCTAAGAAAACACTCTTCACAGCATCGGCTTCAGTATGACGCTCTTCTGTTTCTCCTTGCAGTGCCCCTTGCAGCTAACCCATTAAGGCTCCAGCATAGAGTTATATACAATAATACTACGTCGTGTCACTGCAGCAGCCTTAGCCTGCAAGGGGCACTGCAGAGAGAAACAGAAGTGCGTCATACTGAAGCCGATGCTGTGAAGAGTGATTTCTTAGACCTAAAACGCGTGATTTTTGTTGTTGGAGAAAACAACGTTATTTTAAGCCTAAGAAATCCGCTCTTCCATTGTTTTTCTCTCCATTTTTATGTAGTGCACCTTGTAGTTATGCCCTCCAAAACCCATACTGGTGCCAATCTGGCAGCAAATGTCACTGCTCTATACCATTTTCCATTTGATTCTACAAAATCGAAACTGAAACAATCCGGCCTCTTGCCTGGCTTGCTTAGGGACCACCTGAGAAATAGAGGTGCTGATTAAAAGGCAGATGGTTAAAAGGCATTAATAAATATGGATGTGTTCTGCACTCAAAATGAACGAATAGCGATAAATTAAGAAACGGATGTATTTAATTGCCCAATTCTCTTCTTTAAGTGTATAATTATTGATGTGTCAGGATACAGGAAATGGACACAAGTAAAGACATCTTTCAACTTTGCTTGTGAAATATTCTGAATCCCAAACAAACTTACGAGCATAAACGGTTCCTAATGCATTTTAACAACCTCATTTGATGCGTCATGTATAAAATGTCAATGCGAAAGTTGACTCCAAAAATATATGCAGTTGCAAGAAGAAGAATGCCTACATACATATTGGACATTTTTTGTGCGTGTGTTGCATTGTGAAAAGCATTCTATTCTGAACAGCATGTTGCAAACGTCTAGAAGCTGCCACTGGAACAGTTGCAAGTTGTTGCTTCCTACACATCTTAAAACTCTGTTTTGTATTTTAGCTTGTTCTGTGTCTCATTTCTGCAAAAGTGTCAATTTTTTTTTAACATTTTAGTATTTTTATATTGTCTTTTAGGTGGCTGTCTTTCTGGAAGTTGACAGACATTGGAATAATGAAGTTGTCCATTTCTTTGGTTATGCTAATGTTGGTAACAACAGGGTCAGCGAGCCAATCTTTGTTACAGGTAAGAATTAATTCTCACCTCACGCGGAAGTTCTTGTATCCATGTTCTTCTAGCAGGATTATGACTCAAACTGCTGCACCCATTTCCCTAACACTCCACACTTCCTGGCAGTTTCTCTTAAAGTTCGGTGTCGTTTTTACAATTTAGAATAGAATACAAATTTGTTGTCATAAACAACAGGTCGAGGAAGGACTGAAGATCGCAGTTAAGGGCTGAAGGGCACGGTATAAGTTGCTTATACCTTACCTAGATAGTTAAAAGATAAAATTTATTACAAACAAAAACGTCAAGTGTGCTGTAAACAATGGGGTTATATGATTGAAGTTACACTTTACTTGTTAAAAGGTACACGGATAAAAATTGATGATTTTTAATTGAAATAATCAAATGTACAATCGAGAAAATTGCATCTGTTAAACTGCTGTTGTGCTTTACGTTTTAAATATATGATTGGTAAAGCACAACAGCCTTTAAACAGATGCAATTTTCTAAATTGTACATTGGATTATTTCAATTAAAAATCATCAATTTTTACCCGTGTACCTTTTAACAAGTAAAGTGTAACTTCAATATATAACCCCTTTTTTACGTCTATGGCGTCGCGCAACAAAGGGCTATGCATGCAGTCGATTGTTGCATGCCACGTTGAAACAATTCAACTCAGCTCTGAAAGCCTGCATCTGCGAAATAAATACGCCATTCTATCGTTTCTAGCTGCCAATTTCGAGGCCTCCGTAGTTTAGTTTGGTTTAAATCTATACGCGTTTAGCTGAAACACGGATTCTTTCGAACAGATTTATTAGAAGCCGTGGCGCGAAGCCGTACGCCCCTTCTACTCTAGGTACACTACAGTTGTCACTACACTCTACCACATCATATAGTATACACAACGCCCATTTTGCCCTTCAACAATCAACTTTTTAGCAACGACATAACATGTGGACGAAGAATGGATCTGGATTTTGCTGAGTGGCATTGTTCCCTAATTACAATGGTTAAAACAATGTAAAACAATCAAAATGATCGTTCACGGACCCGTAACTCCGGAATGGATGGACCAATCGAAAAAATGGTCGCTCTGAGGATGAAGCCCAGGGAAATTTCTGGCTCAGATCATGTTTCAGATTTTAGGTAGGTGCAGTAGTTTTTTCTGAAACCGTGTCACACAAGAACAACAACAACAACAACAACTGAACAGTTTTCAAATTTACGTGTGGCTCCCTACGTTTACTCTTGCACGGAATTGCATAAAAGTTGGTGTAAAGTTGGGAAAAGTTGCTATCTACTATCTTTCCAAGTTTGGTAGAAACGGAGAAATTAATAGTTTTGGTTTTGCTGGCGAGAGGACTTCAATCATATATATACACGTATGATTAAAGCCATCTAATGAATATAGATAGGTTAACATGACACAACGTGGCTCTGAAGGCCCTGCCAAAAGTCTTGTCACGATTTGTTTAATCGTAAGTTATAACAAAGGTCCATTAACATCTTGACCCCTAATACCACAAAAAGTTGATTTAGTACTGGTTACATGGTAATGACAATATCCATTAAAAAGTGACCTTTTCAACGCCTGAATTGCTGAACGGTTCAGTGTATTTCTTCTTGGAAATGAGTGACTGGAAAAGTTCCTTTCGTTTCCAGGTTTTTCTTAATAAACTCGAGAAGTGCCTGAAAAGATGCTTCATTTCACTGACTCGAAATCGAAAATCCTATTTAGCGATGTAATTTCCACGAGAGCTGGAAAAATGGGTCGACCCGGGGAGTCAATAGGGAAGGAGCGCAATTTAATCATGAGGTGCTGGAAAAGCAACATTCCAGAGCCCAGAAAAGGATGATCCAGACTGGCGAAAGAGAAAACGAGTGAAGAGGACTGGGCTTGCTGAGGACGAGCATGAAAACGAGCTAGAGCCATTCGTGCCCATGGGGTGATGGAGAATCCATTGTGAATAAGAAACACGGCAGCATTTGGGTTTGAGAAAGTTGTTCATGTCAGGCTGTCTTAAATGGATGAAGAAGTGAAAAGTAAGCCAGCGAGGATGAGCGAAGAGGTTGTTGTGGGGTGGAGAGAAGAAGCTCTGGAGATGTTCAACCGCACCAGGTTTATTCGATCAGTCACTCATCTGAATGCCAGAAGGGGCTTGAAGTCGTAAACTTCGGAGATTTGGCAAGAGTCGGTGCTTTCAGCGTGGAGTGGTCGTGGGTTTGAGAGGACAATCACGGAAAGGGCAGCTCCGGGTGAAGAAACATGCATTGCAGAGAGAAGGAGTTGAAGGTCGGGAAGAAAGGATATTAGCCGTGCAGGTGAAAGAGAAGTCGGGAACGGAAAGAGGGTCTTCATTCCGAAGAGAACCCAGGCGATGGAGAAACCAATGAGGTGGCGACAAAAGGGTGAAACTATAGGGAAGGGGCTCTGCTGTAAGGAGTCATGGCCGCTGCAGAGCCGAATATATCCGGCTTTTGCGGCAGAAGGATTGGCTGTCTGGAGACTTGACAACTCAGGTCCGGTCAGCTTGCTACGAGAGGTTCGTGGTCAAGGAGGGGAATCTTGCACTGCGAGAGGCTGAAAGTTGGGCGGCCAAGGGTTCAGTCTCAGATGGAGTAGGGGTCAAAGGAAGAACAGTTCGAATGACATACATGGAAACAGGAGGCAGGAGGCTTGTCGAAGTTTCCCCGACGAATGAAAAGGGATTGGACAGGTGATGAAAGCAGCAGCAAGATGTCTTGTATCAAGGGTGGTGATCAATGGTCCTGGTCCCGTGGGAAGGAGAGAGAGCTCGGACATGCGTGTTGGCAGTGAGTGTCTTTCAGGGCCAAACTAACGATAGAAGCAGCCGTGAAGTGAGGGAGCAGGACCACTAGCTGGAGCGAAAAGACAGTTTGTTTCGAGCAGGTCAAAGGGCCATGGCGCCAATCCAGTAAAAGGAGAGCCCAGTCGACCCCGTGTCGCTAGTGAGAGATTTTCGTGGCCAAGCATACAAAAGGATCAACCATGAAGTGAGGGAGCGGGGACGTAAGCAACAGAAGTGGATGGCTTCGAGCAGATCGGCAAAGACAATTTTTTTGATATTGTCAAAAAGTGAAAGGGGGGAGCAGCCAAACAAAAAACTGGCAACAATGTGGTGATAAATCTTTTACACCATCCAATTGGATGCAAGTTTCCGTTCTCGCGTAATTTATTGTGCAGATTTTAAGAGCTTCAAAATAAGAAAGTTACATACGAGTTTTGATAAGTCTTCCAACTCCCCCCTCCTCCCAGGGTTGGAAATAATCATAATTATGTTAATATAATCGAATTATCGGATTATTTTGATTATAATCAGATTTTAATAACATGTAAGAATACAACGATGATTATGACATAGTTTAATTTGCTAGAGTTTCTGCTATTTCTTGCTTGGCAGTTGCTACTGCAAAAATGCCATTACCTATACAGATCTCTTGAGTATTAAAAGTTTAAAACGTGATTACCACGTGTAAATTTCAATGTTAACATGCACACCACAGTAACTATTAATGATACTACAGTAATGATACTTAGTAAAGTTGGTGTAGGTGTTGTGGCACAATGGCACATACCTCACACATGAGCTGATTAAATGAACACAGTCACATCAGCTGCAATTGCTAGTTGCTGCCTAGCAGCACATGAGTTGCAAAGTACTTTAGTTTTTTCCTGGATTTAAGGGTTTGAATGTTGCTATTAATTTCATACTTTGGTTCTTCCTAATCGGTTGCATATTTTTGTGTGTGTCAGGCCAAAAAACTTGGAAGACATACGTTCCTGACTGTGGAAGATTCGACAGCAGTGTATTTTATTTTGGGTTGTTTAAGTTCTTTTGTACTTTCATATCAACAGTTTTGTGTCAACCTGGTCCCTGATTATAATCAGGTGAATTTCAATTTTAATCAAGTGATTAAAATCAATGATTATAATCACTTGATTATAATCGTAACAACCCTGCCTCCTCCCCCACCGATCGAGGGAGAGAGGAGATCCCAGGATGTTTTTACAACCCGTCAGGGTTAAAAAAAAACAAGCACCGTTATGGCTAAGCTGCAGACTTTGCAGGTATGGTTAGGACTCCTGTACAAGTGGACCATGAAACCTTTTGCACTAACATAGTTAAATAAGGTTGAACTTCGTGAGGTCGTCACAGGGGGGAACAGGTGTTCTAAAAGAAACTCCAATGCAAACATGGCAACCTACGTTGTAACGTCCACTCCAGATTTCTCCCTCTTGCTTATGTTAATTAAATCAGAAACAAAACCCACAAGGGTGAAAGAACCCGCCAAGTTCCAGCAAATCATAGTAGTGATATCGGAACAAACATGGCTGCCACCAAGTTGCTGCGTGGTTTACCAAGTCTAACCCAAAAATATTCCCCTTTGTAAGTAGTGATGTCATCCTCATCAACGAACAACCACCAAGCTAATCCCACCGATTATTACTTCAGACGTTAAATGAAAAAATCTAACCATTGCTACGATCAGGTTTTTTTATTTAACCATTGATCTAATACTCGGTGGGTTACCTTGGCAGTTTTTCATTGGTGGGGTTGATATCACTACTTTCAAAGGGGAACAATTTTTGCTTAGACTTGGTACATCATGTAGCAACTTGGTGGCAGTCATTTTTGTTCTAATACTTTGATTGGCTGAAACTGAACGGGTTCTTTCACACGTCTGGGTTTTGTTACTGATTTAATTAACATCAGAATAGGAAGAAATCTGCAGTGAAAGTTACAATGTGAGTTGCCCTGTTTGTATCAGAATTCTTTAAGAAATGCCTCTTTACCGCCCAGTGACGGCCTAACGAAGTTCAACATTATTTAACTATGGCAGTGCAACAGATTTCATGGTACACTTGCACAAGAGTGTTAACCATGCCTGCAAGGAAACCAGCTGAGCCATAGCGCGTTTTTTTTTACCCCTGACGAGTCGTAAAAAAATCCTGGTCTCTCCCCTTCCCCTATGTACGGGTGGGGGTCGTCGGAAGACTCATCAACACTCGTATATAACTTTATTTTGAAGCTCTTAAAATCTGCACAATAAATTACGCGAGAACGAAAACTAGCATCCAATTGGATGGTATAAAAAGATTTTCCACTCCATTGTTGCCCATTTTTTGTTTGGATGCCCCCCTCCCGCCCGTTCACTTGTTGACAATATCCAAAAATCTTTTCCTACAGAAGTTTCTTGGTTTGACAAGACCTTTTAAATTATGAAACACTCAACCCCCCCTTCTTCCCATTTCAAATTTCTGCTAAACACCCCTTCTCCCCGTCCCTCTGGGGCGACCCCACAAAGTTGAACAGATTGGCGGTGGATTGTTCTCACACGAATTTGTCAGTCAGTTTTTACTGCATTAAGCTAACTTCATTACTTCTCGAGTTATAGCCTTGTAACGGGTTTCGTGATACACCCTGTATATTCAGGGCCCTCTATTTTGCCAATTGATCATACGATTTTGCCCTTGAAAAATACCTTTGAAAGGATCTGGAAAACCCAGTCAGGTTTAAGGAGCACAGTAAACTCCTATAGTGGGGTCTGGGGCGGAGCCCGGGAAGCATTTCACGCTATTTTAGT
>JAHWFP010028623.1:0-23130 GCA_023313725.1 Lithobius niger
AGACCGATGATGCTAGCCGACTTCGTGTGCCCTAGCCGAAAAAGTAAACACACTCCGTCATCGTAGCAGCTAACCCGTCCTTCGTGCCCCCGAACCATCCGAAGAAGACGTAGAGCACTCAGACCGCAGAAAGCAAGTCAGTCACCGTTGCCACCCCAGTACTCCTTAAATTAGGACACCGAGGTGGTTGAGAGCTATTCGGCGGGTCTGCACGGCTAAATAGAACCCTCGACTCTCAGCAGGTTTTCTTGGCATGGGAGAATAGCACATTCGTTTGTTTCGGACGCGCCAACCTGCTCTCCCCATTCCTTCGGCCGCCTACGTTTTCCACCTCCATTTATCGTTCGAAAATGGCATTCCTTCGGCCCACTTTTCAATGCTCTGTATCTCTCACCGAGTGTGGGTCTGAACCTTCACGGTTGAAGTTGACATAGTTTGTTAGTATGTGGCTAAACTTGGTGTTGAGAAGTAATCTTCCTCCATCTCCGTTCGTGAGCGCGAGTCATTTGGACTACTTAGGGCTCCAGACCACAAGAACATCGGTCGTAAGAGTAAGGTTCCGACCTGATCAGAGTCGTTATTTAAACCTAAGACCGAGGCAGAAGCAATGTGGACTCCCAGTTTCACCCAAATAAATACTGGCTTTAAATATGGTCTTATACCGGGGGAAATGCTTCCCGAACCTAGAATAATAAAGGATCTTGGGATTTAGCTGTCACACGATCTGAAATCGAGTGTCCACTGTCGAAATATCGTCAAGTTGGCACGTCAAAGAGCTGCAATGATTAAGAAAGTATTTACTTCAGGCGATCACAAAACTTTGAACTGGGCTTTCAAAGTCTATGTTAGACCCATTCTCGAATATGCAAGTCCTGTTTGGTCTCCGTACCTCTTAGGGGATATAGACATCATTGAATCTGTGCAGAGACATTTTACTAAATCACTTAGTGGTCTAAAAAACAAAACTTATGAGGAACGACTTGAGTTTTTAGCTCTTGATTCGCTGGAGTTACGTTGACTTCGTTCAGACTTGCATCTAACATTCTCTCTTTTGCACAATTTAGTAGATTTTGATTACTCCTTTTTCTTTGATTTACGTGTCGGTGACAGGACTCGCGGTTATTCCTATTAGTTAATGGTAAACAAAGCTAACTGTGACACTCGCAAGTATTTTTGGACAAACAGAGTTGTCGTACCATGGAATGCCCTTCCTGATGAGGTGGTCAAGGCACCCAATTTTCCTACTTTTAAAAGTAGGCTGTCCGGATGTGACCTAAAAAGGTTTTTGAAGCGCTTTTAAATTCCAGTTCACTGTTTTATTGCCTTTTAACTATGTTTATTTGGTTTTTAAATTTTTCAAAAGGTTTTTAATATATTTTTTTTCTAGTTTACTTTTTTATTGCCTCTTACTGTGTTTTATTTATTATTATTAAGCACATGTTGATTTGACTCCAGTTACTTTCTAACTGTTCAGTATTTTATTTATTCTGTGACGTGAATTGATCTGACCTGCAGCGTTGCTTTGTATTTTATTGTTTCCTTTTAAATAATTTTTAGTTTGGCTGGGAGTCAGTGGACCGCAATGGGTCCTTCCCACTCAAGTTGCTTATGCGACACGTTATTTATTTATTTATTTATTTATAAGACCGCCAAGGACATGGACTGCTTTCATTTAGTGCACATCAAGATCACGTAACCACGAAGGGCCGATCTCTATCACTGCTGGAAAGACTGACGCCAAGGACATGGCCGACATTCCCAAACACTGCTTTCATTTAGTGCACCTCAAGATCACGTAACGACGAAGGGCCGATCTCTATCGGTGCTGGAAAGACTGAATGTGCCTGGACCATCAAGTCACTCGCTTCTCACTGAACGTGTCAGGAATCACCAAGCCTCGCTTCTACTGCTTTCAAACCATACCTCGCTTTTACCGACTTTCATTTAGTGCACATCAAGATCACGTAACCACGAGGGGCCAATCTCTATCAGCGCTGGAAAGTCTGAAGGTGTCAGTCTGCCTACCAGACAAAATGTGAAAATAAGCCGACGGCTCAAATAAGAGGCACAGCCCTGTTCAAGCTAATCAAAGCTCAGCAGTATTCGCAGTTGCAGAATGGTACATCACACAAAGACTGGCAAAGCAGACCATTACTCGTTCTAGTTGTTTCTCTCTGGGCTTTCTCTTTCCTCTTCATTCATGCCCTCACACTTTGAATCATCGGGCACTTTCACTCATCAGAACTCACCTCCGTCCTGTCGCTTGCTCAGAATGCTACCCTTGCCTACCCGCCCATGGCCCGAAGACCGACGGCGCAAGATTACGGTAGGGCTGGGCCGCTAGAAATTCATGCCCTCATACTTTGAATCATCGGGCACTCTCACTCATCAGACTCGCCTTCTGACCCGGCTGTTCAATCAGCTCAAGTTTTCATCATCACTTCTTGGACTTAGCCGACACCAAAGGGGGTTTTGTTGCGGATAAGTATTCAATACCTTCGGCACCGAGGAGCGGCATTGCGTGCAAGCATTCACGCCTTTGGTTGCCAGCCTACCTTCAGGCCGTGATCGGCTCTCGTCTCCAGACCATTTGCCTGATAGCGGGCACGCCCACAAGCCGTATGATACCATCGACACACCTGTTGCTAGCTCTCAGCCCCTGACACCAAAGGGCGTTTTGTTGCGGATACAACTTCACTAACTTCGGCACCGAGGAGCGGCATTGCGTGCAAGTATTCTCGCCTTGGTTGCCAGGTTACCTTCGGGCCGTGATCGGCTCTCGTCTCCAGACCATTTGCGTGATAGTGGGCACGCCCACAAGCCATATGATGCCATCGACACACCTGTTGCTAGCTCTCAGCTCCAGACACCAAAGGGCGTTTTGTTGCGGATACAACTTCACTAACTTCGGCACCGAGGAGCGGCATTGCGTGCAAGTATTCTCGCCTTTGGTTGCTAGCCTACCTTCGGGCCGTGATCGGCTCTCGTCTCCAGACCATTTACGGCATGGCCTTCGGTAAAAATGCGTCCTGGCACCTTCTTTGCCCATCATCTGCCGAAGATCTGGCACTCCTTCGGCTAAATTGCGACTTGGCGCCTTCTTTTCCCATCATCTGCCGAAGATCAGGCATTCCTCCGGCCAAACATGCACTCATTCTGCCAAAAGCCCTTTTATACCACATATCTACCCAAGGTCCGACATGTATTTGGCGTACCGTGGCTTTTCGGTCTCGCCGAGTTGTCCTCCATATCTATGATTTGGACCCCTACATCAGCGTTGCTAACGCAAAAGAAGGGGATTCCTACTAACGAAAACGAGTTTCTGTAACCCGTGCCAAAGTGCGGTTTTGCGGCATGGAGTAGCCAAAACCCTGAACAAATCCTGCTTTGATCGGTTGCAAAACCAGGCTCGGCCGTGCAAGGTTTGAGAGTGCACCTAGCCTTGCTTACCGAAAAATCTTTGACAGCCACAGGAACAGTTCGTTTGGACTTAGCCAAATTCTAGGCACGTCCACAAGCCATATGATGCCATCGACACACCTGTTGCTAGCTCTCAGCCCCCGACACCAAAGGGCGTTTTGTTGCGGATACAACTTCACTAACTTCGGCACCGAGGAGCGGCATTGTGTGCAAGTATTCTCGCATTTGGTTGCCAGCCTACCTTCGGGCCATGATCGGCTCTCGTCTCCGGAACATTTGCGTGATAGCGAGCACGTCCACAAGCCATATGATGCCATCGACACACCTGTTGCTAGCTCTCAGCCCCAGACACCAAAGGGCATTTTGTTGCGGATACAACTTCACTAACTTCGGCACCGAGGAGCGGCATTGCGTGCAAGTATTCTCGCATTTGGTTGCCAGCCTACCTTCGGGCCATGATCGGCTCTCGTCTCCAGACCATTTGTAGCATGGCCTTTGGCTAAAATGCGACTTGGCACCTTCTTTTCCCATCATCTACCCAAGGTCTAGCACTCCTTCGGCTAAAATATGACTTTGCGCCTACATTTCCCATCATCTGCCCAAGGTCTGGCACTCTTTCGGCTAAAATGCGAGCATTCAGCCTCGAAAGCCACGGCTGCCTCATGCCTTGGCCGAGCGTGGAGCCTTTCCCACGTGGCGGCACTCTAGGTACTTGCCTTCGGTTAAAACGCGACCTGGCGCCTTCTTTTCCCATCACCCGCCGAAATTCTGGCACTCCTTCGGCTAAAAAGCAAGCTTTCAACCTCGAAAGCCACAGCCGCCTCATCTCTCGGCCGAGCGTGGAGCCTTTCCCACGTGGCGATATTCTAGGTACATGCCTTCGGCTAAAATGCGACCAGGCACCTTCTTTTCCCATCATCTGCCCCAGGTCTGGCACTCCTTTGGCTAAAATGCAAGCATTCAACCTCAAAAGCCACGGCCGCCTCATGCCTTGGCCGAGCGTGGAGCCTTTCCCACTTGGCTGCACTTTAGGTACATGCCTTCGGCTAAAATGCGACCAGACGCCTTCTTTTCCCATCACCTGCCGAAGATCTGGCACTCCTCTGGCCAAACATGCACTCATTCTGCCAAAAGCCCTTTCGTACCACATATCTACTTCAATAACCCAAGGTCCGACATGTATTTGCGTACCGTGGCTTTTCGGTCTCGCCGAGCTGCTCTCCACACCTATGATTTGGACCCCTCCATCAGCGTTGCTAATGCAGAAGAAGGGGATTCCTACTAACTAAAACGAGATTCTCTACCCCGTGCCAAATTGCGGTTTTGCAGCATGGAGCAGCCAAAGCCCTGAACAAATCCTGCTCTGATCGGTTGCAAAACCAGGCTCGACCCTGCGAGGTTTGAGAGTGCACCTAGCGTTGCTAACCAAGGCAAATGAACCACCAGGGAAGATCGTCCAAGGCATGCCGAAAGCATCCCTACACTCTCGGGGAGACACAGGACAGAGCCGCACTTTGATCGGCCAGCTAATACAACCACTACAGCTAGTACAGCCAGAGCTACAGTGAGAATACTGTCCCTATATACCCTGTGGCAGTGCAGTTAGCGTTGCTAACGCAGGTCAAATCGTGAACCAGAAGTGCTGGAGGTCTGAATTTTGGAAGGTAGATAGGTCTTTCCATGGCCGATCTAACAAGCCTAACCCCATCAAAATCGGATGAATAGTTTTCGAGCTATTCGAAAAAAAAACCTGCGACAACGAAAAAATCCACTAGCTGCCCCTCGGATGGCTTCTCCCGCGTACACACGAAACCAGCGTTGCTAACGCAGGTAGGGTCACGCGGTTAAATGGTCGGGGCTCAACAACTATACGTCTAAACTTGATGAAACTCGGTGTCAAAGTAGCCCACGTCCCCGCGCACATTTTAAGCCTAACCACAAGTCCGTGACACCTCTGTGAGCCGAGCTATTCACAAAAAAAAAACCTGCGACGAAAAATGAAAAGTGGTCGGAACGACACCAAAAACGGCATGCACCCGGGGGACGATGCGAGATGGACGGCCTAGAAGATGGGCGCCGTGGCCCCAACCCTGTCGTGCTGGTGACCCCAAAGGCACTTTTCGTAGCATTACGGAAGGTACGGAAAATCAGTTTAAGTGTCGGGGCTCAAAAACTGGCCGTGTAAACTTGATGAAACTCAGTGTGAGGTTAGCCCTAGTCCTTACGCACATTTTAAGCCCAACCACAAGGTCGCGACACCTCTGTGAGCCGAGCTATGGCAGCATGGAACGGATGTTAACCGTCACCATGTGGACATCGAAAAAATGGCTAAGTCTCACTAACCTAACCATAGGTATGCTGTTTCTCCATAACCACTCGTGTTTTAGGTATGAAACTTGGTAGCCAGGGGTATTTCGTCCTCCTAAATCGATCTAGCCTATCCCCAGGGTCGTAGCTTGTCTCGTTCGTCCGCTATTGACGGTCGAAGTATTCAGGCCTATATAGGCCTATATAGGCCTACACTCAAAGTCGGTTTATTTATTAGCGCTCTTTCTACTAGGGCTATGGGCCTGACATTTTTTGGACGTCCTGGGGGTATGGCCAGCTAGGCGCCCACCGAGTTTGAAGTGTATAGAACGTTTAGTTCGGGATTGGGGAACTTGAAACCAATGAAGAGCACTGGGCATCAAAAGTCGGGATTTTTTCCTATGGGAGCTAAAGCTATGAAACTTTTTGGGAGTCGAGAGGGTTCCTTTAGCTGGGTGCACACCAAATCTGAAGGGTCTAGGACGAATGGTTTGCTGTTGGCGAACTTGAAGGTCTGTGTAGGTATGGGACGTCTTCCCGCAACTTGGGTGCTGGCGTCCCTTGCACCGGGGACGTGCGTGGTTGAAGCCAGACGGCTAGATGGACGGCCCCAGAAGATGGTGACCCCAGAGGCAACAGCAAGCGGGATGACAGACACGTGTTCCCTCAACTTGTCTGCTTCCATCCCATGGCTAAAGACCGGTGTACTTTGCACCGGGGACGTGCGTGGTTGAAGCCAGACGGCTACGGGATCGAGTTTGGCAATGACAACATCAAGGGCCAGTGGAACGAGATCGCAAGAGCCTACCACCTAGCGATTAAGAGGTCGTTGGGATGGTCTCGCTTCACTAGCAACCATGAGGCCTGCTTCAAGCTCAACAACCTTACCTTCCCTCTTCAGGCTACTTGGAGTAAGGTTCAGCTGTGGCAGCAACTGCGAAAGAACGACAACTGCCTTGCTTCTTGCCTGTTCAGAAATACTAAAAGCTGGAACACTCAGCTCGGCAAGGAAATCAACTATGCCTTTTTGGAATATGGCAGGTGGTGCAGTTCAAGAGTGGGATTTGATTTCCGGAAAGAACTCCATAGAAGACTCCAGGCTAATTACGTCATCCGCTGAATGTGCTTGCTCATACAGGCTGTTGAACTTACCGCTTTTGCACCTTTTTTCCCCCCCCTTATGATTTTCCACGACAGGACACTTCCTGGGTGAAACTGTTTGAATTTAAATTTTGTGATGTTTTGATTTTATCTTGAAGTTGGGTTGCGCTACATTTTCGCTTGGGAACATTTAAAGATGTAATGCCGAATTCATTTTGGAGAGAAGCCGTTGAAATGCGACTTTGTAATTGCTTACCTTCGCGACAGAAGTAGTTTCTTTAGTATTATGATTATTATTTTTATTATTTTCTTGCACCTTTAATAGTGTGCAAGTGTATGAATGGTAAATTTGATGTACCTCGCTGTACTCTCAATAAATACTTACTTACTTTACTTTACTTTATTCATTGTGATTTCTGCGTTACCAAGTAAAATTATGAGCCTTTCGGCCTATTGTAAAATTAACTTGTGTGTGAATGTCGGCTAAGTGGCTTTCAATGCAAAATTTGACCCTCAATAACGTTGCAAATGTGTTACTAGTTTCTAGTTTTTCTTCTTCTTCTATAGTTTCTTCTAGACGCTCATCTCCATGTTAATTCCCACAGGGTGATTATTCACCGATACCGAGATAGTGGGAAAGCTTCTCTCCCTTTCCTCCATCCGCTCCCTCCCATCTCTCCTGCCTTTTTTCTCCCATCTTCTCCCTCCCTTCTCCGTTCCCTTCCTATATAGCTGCCCGTCCATCTGCTTGCCTACCTTCCCTTTGCTGCACATAGTTGAATTAAATACTGCTCCTTCCCTACCCCCGTTGGCGAGATTTGGTGCAACAATATTGATATGGTCTCTATTTAAAACAACGCTATTGTACATCCGTACTGTGTGAAAAATAACTGCATGACGTCGTTTAATGGCAACACACGCATTGCTTCTTCCTTCCACCCACCACCACCTTCCTAATCTCTTTTTTTTTCTTTTTAAAGAGCAGGGTTAACGGACGTACTGCCCCACACACGGGCATTTATCGTCCAGTCCTTCCTCCCCACTCCCAGTTTACCGCTTTGGCTTGAGCGATCTGTACCATGTGAAAAATAAGTTTTTTTCGTGCGTGACGTCATTTAACACTTGCCGCTAAGATACCGCGCAGAGCAAATTGTTAGTTGAGGCAACAATGTGACAATTTCAACTTCGTTTCAAGGCAACAACGTGCCAGTTTCAACTTCTTTCCAAAGAAATAACACACTCGCTAGTTTTCATTGTTCCCCTTTTGGGGGTCGTCGTTGCTTCCTTTCTGGTATGAGACTTTGGTTTATAATGTAAGACTAGTATCGTACCCGGCTTCGCCCGGGGATTTGTTTGACCCGTGGTTGTTTCACAGTATTTGCTCGGTGCTGCCTGATCGTAAACTGCAACAGTCGATTTTTGTTTGTGTAACACTCCCCATTTCCGCCAATCCTCTCCCTCCCCTCTCCCCTCCTCCTTTTATCCCGTCCTCTCCTTCTCCTCTTGGTTTCCCTCCCTTTGTCCTCTTTGAACACGTACCCGGCTCCCGTGCTTGTTTGTTTGTTCTCTTCTAGGTTCAGTTAATGCTTAATCGTATGCTTAATGGTAACAGTTCACTTTGTCCCCCCCCCCACTCCCAGTCTTTCGCTGTGGCTTAAGCGATGCGTGCCGTGTGAAAAAGAAGTGTGCATGACGTCATGTACCACTTACCCTTGAGATTACCACGGTGTTTAGTTAGAAGGATAATTGTTAGAGTAAATTGTTAGTCGAGGCAACAGTGTGCCAATTTCAACTTCTTTTCAGGGCAACAACGTCCCAATTTCAACTTCATGCCAAAGAATTGACACACTCGCACGTTTTCATTGTTCCCCTTCCGGGGGTCGTTGCGGTTGCTTCATTTCTGCTATGAGACTTTGGTTTATAATGTAAGATTTCTCTTAATGAACAAACTTTTCACAAAGCAAGCCTCAATAATGTCGGCTAATCAGCTGTACCCTGGAACAATCAGTAAGACGACGAGCGAGTTCATGCTTGCCACGGTAGCAAACAAAAAGGGCGAGCGGCCGATGATAAGAAAGTATATAATAATAATAATAATAATAGCTTTATTCATGTACAAGTACAGAAACAGTTAAAAACTGTGCAGTAACATATACCGGCACGAAATCCAGAAGGACTTGTATGTGCAAGCAATAATTCCACAAATCATTTATAGGCTATTTGTTTACATAGTAAATTAGAGATTAGTACATATGAAGTGTAATCTAAACAATGGTACAATTTATCAAATTTTCAATATGTTAATTACGCTGTTTGAAAATCCATTTTTTAATTTTTTGTTTCATATCATTCCAATTTTTAATATTTCTTATCTCGATTGGAAGTTTGTTAAAAAACAGTGGTACAAGATAGTTCATACCTCTTTTTCCGTATGTATTTCTCCACTGTGGTTCAATGACCCAGTTGTTATTGTTTCTTAGAGTTCTATGTATTTGTACTTTATTTTCCAAGCTGTAATATTGTTTTGTGAGAATGTTATACATTACTGACTGTTCTACATCAAGAATTTCAAGTTGTTTATGGATCTCCACTGTAGTGTTTCTTTTTCCATCTTTAAATAAAATTTTTAAGGTTTTATTAACAATTCTTTGTATTTGTTGTAAAAGACTTTTTGTGGTTGTACCGTAAATAGTAATTCCGTAATTAACTTTCGACATAACTAGTGCCTCAAAAATTTGTTTTTTGTTCTTTACACCTAGTAATTCTTTTAGATTGTAAAGTGTGGGAATAGTTCTTCTTATTTGATTTACTAAGTTATTTATATGTAATGCGAATTTCCAATTTTTGTCTAATTCAAGACCAAGGTATCTTGCATTAGATACTTTCTTAACTGGTTGCCAGTGACATTTGTTTTCTTCATTACAATATTGATTACATGTTGTGATTTCATAATGAACAGGTTGCATGTGTAATGTAGTTATTGGTAGGAAGCAAGTTTTGTCTGTGTTTAGAATAAGGTCATTGTCCTGAAGATACGCACGTAGGTTGTTATAGTCATTTTGAAGATTTTTTATCATACATTTGCAATCGTTGTGTATTGATAACAAAAAAATATCATCAGCATAAAGTGTAAGTATTGAGTTCCAATTAATTTCGGTGATATCATTTATGTATATAATAAATAAGAGGGGACCAAGTATATTGATCCTTGTGGTACACCATACACATTGTCTTTCCAGTCACTGGTTTTGTTTGCTATTTTTACACAGCATTTACGACCTTAAGTAGCTATTTAAAATATTGAACATTTTCCCTCTTATTCCATGTTTATAAATTTTCTCAAGTAAGGTGTCTTTTTCTAGAGTATCAAAAGCTTTTGTTAAATCGATTAGGAGTGCCCCTACGTATTTACTTTCATTTAATGCTCTGTTAACATTATTATTTATATAGTTGAGTGCATCAATAGTTCCAATGCCTTTTCTGTAGCCATATTGTTGCTTATTTAGTATATTATGTTTTTTTTTAAAAAGACTAGCGGAGTCGCTCGCTTCGCTCGCTCATTTCGCCGCGTCTCGCTGCGCTCGATGAGATTTTTTGTTTCAAGACGGATAATTCCACATCAAAAACAAACAGTCAAATGACCAAGCAAATGATCAGAAGTACGCGTTTTTCGTAAGGATTCAATTCGTAAACAAACGGTTACTGCGCCTACTCTTTCTTTTCTCAAGATTCAACAGATTCATTTTCACTACTGAATAAATATTTAGCCTAGTACTTAATAACTGTATTTAGGAAAAAATGCTGTTTCTGATGACGAACGCTGATTTTCGTTCGCTTCGCTCACTCAATCAGCGCACATATTTTCTCAGAAACGTAACACCGAACCACACGTCACTTCTAATTTGTGTTAGTACTACACTTTACATAGGTTGTCTTGTTTCACTTATTTTAAGAATTTTTTTTCTTTACGTCCTGCTCAGTTAAGATTTTTCCGTTGGTTTCTTATCACTTCACTTTCTGATGACCTTTCACTTGGCGAAACAGCTACAGAAATCAAGTGAAAACGCCACGGTTCCAATGATCTTTTATCCATCGTAGAAAGTCGTTCGTTTGCACTACTGAATAAATATTTAGCCTACTACTGTTGCTGATGACAAACGCTGATTGAGTGAGCGAATTTTTAAAAAAAAGATTCAATTTTAGTAACAAAAAATTTTTCGATGATTTTATTTAAGACAGGAAGTAAGGCAATCGGTCTGTAATTATTTAGATCCTGTGTTTTGCCTTTTTTGTAGACTGGTCTAATAATTTGCCTTTATAAATTATCTGGCCAAATTTCAGTTTTAATAATACAGAGAAAGGATATAATAATAATAATAATAATAATAATAATAATAATTTATTACAGATGTACCCCGAAGCTTTTGGTAAGCTTTTATGGGTTACATTGGACAATACAACAAAAACTTACAAAAATACACTGTACAAATATTTACAATTTCCAAACAAAAAATACAGAATTATTTAATATACATTATACAATACATAATCATACATCATTACCATACAATATGCGCTCTAACAATTAGAAACAAACACAATATAGGGCCGAGTTGACAAGTTTCAAAGTTGGTTAAGTAACAATCACTGCATGCACGATTATTTTGCGCCTGGCATCACAACGGAGAAACGGCCAATTCAGTCACGTTGTGTTGCCCTCCACTGAAAACGTTTTTTACTTCCTTAAGAAGGTTCCAAGGGAGCAATAGCAGAAGTGGGGGGGGGGGGGGAGATTCAGACCCCACAATGGCGGGACCGCGGGGGGGGGGGGGGGAGGGGAGGCAGGGGCAGGGGGACCGGAAAGGCAGCAGAGGAAACTCTAACGGGGCGCGAGTATTGTAACTCCAAAATTATCTTAAACATTGACCCCTGTGTGGACCCGGAATTACAGTACCTCCGGATTCGTAATTTGCTTTAAAAGTATCTAAAACAATCCGGAATAGCAGTAACACGGAATTACCATAAATAACATCCCTGCCTCGCTCGCGCTACCGCACTCGCTGCGGCTGTATATATGACATCAGAAACCGGTTTTCAGTGTTACACCTACAATTTGGGCTGTGCTAGGCTTGCACTAATTTCAACAAGTATAAACCAAGTTCAAAATTAGATCTACAATATTGAGTTTATTATTATTATTTAAATAAAATGTTTGTTTCACCTGAATTCTACCAGATAGAAACGAGCAGTTTTCGCCATTGTGTTCAACTTTGAACGTGACATCTACGTGTACATTTTTGAATATTTTAAAATTTACCTTGATGCATTAAAAAAGCTATTTCTCCACAATTTTAACATAGAAATTATCAGTTTTCGCCATTATATTTAGCATTCACTGAACTGCCTAACCGTACATTTTTACATACAGACCGATTTTGGAGCCAGCTGACAAATCCACAATCGAGCTTTACGAATGCAATAGCCTTGCCACCACGAAAGAGATTTGCTGTAGAAATAATGAAAGAAGATAACCATGTTGTTTCAAAACATGTGATAATTGGCAGTGATAGTTTTTTTGTCACTATTTTTAATCATTTTCTGCGTTCTTCACAGTAAAAGAACTTTCTATGTGATGTATTAGGCAAATGTATTTGTCTTTTTCACGAAGTGCTTGGAGCCACTAGCCTTATAGATCTGGCTCCTTACCGCTGCTACTAAAAATAGATTTAGTGGTCAAACGAATATCTCTTAAAATGCTTGAGGTAGGAAGTTCATCTTCAAACTCGTGCATTTCATTCACCAAAACTACCTCGTCACAGAATTTCAACCAAATCAAAACAAAATTGAGAATGTTTTCGTGTCCGAAACCATCATCCACAGACAATTACTATCACAGACAAACAGACACGCCAACTCTAAATTCAACCGAGTATTCGACCTCGCTCGCGTTGCTCGCTAAGCAAAAAAAACTAGTTTTTTCTCCACAACTCTTGTACTGAATGATTGTCGGTATCATACTCAAATAGAAAGTCCTATCCACCTTCATATTTCTGAATAAATGGAGAAATTGTTGCACGACCGAGCGAAGCGAGCGAGGTCGAATACTCGATTGAAATGAATATTTTGTGTCTGTCTGTTTATTTTTGTTTATCTGTTTAAAACATGACAACGTTCACAATTTTATCCTTATTTTGTTGAAATTTACGACAAGGGAAGAGAGTGGGTGAGATTCACAACTTCAAACCAAAGCTAAAAGTAAGACGAAATAAAACTGCAGTGAGAAGCCGTTGTGTCATCGGGGAAATACATTTGTAACGGCTTCGATGCAAACCGTTACTTTGATCGGGGTTCTTCAAAATATTTACCATTTTATATTTGCTTTCTGTTTGGCTTTCTATTTTAAATTTGTAATAGAAATAATTAAGATAGAAATTAATTTAAGATAGAATCGTCACTCACACCCGACCCGAGAGCAGGTGTTAGGAGTTTGTGTGTGTGTGGGGGGGGGGGGGGGAAAGAGGCAGTTCGGTGATTTGATATAGTTTAAATTCTTGGAAAACATTGACCGCACATTGGCTTCTACTGCAGTCCCTGGATGCTACAACGGATGTTTTTTTTAATATCTAAAAGTAAGACATTTGCATAAACTTCTATAAACTTAGCTGTACTGATTTTATCAAATGTAGTATGATAGTATGTAGTTAACTGAAGTATGATGTAATATTTATAAACTTAGCTGCTGTTTTGACTTTGGTTCAGTACACATTTACCGTAAACATCATAGATTTTGTTTTTGTTTTCTAAAGGGTTCACGTTTGTCAAAGTTTTTGGCGTGAAGTACGCTGAACTCGCCTTAATTAGCAGTGGGCAAAGCAGCAAGTCTTCTTTCGTGCTGTTGTTGTCATGCAGCGTACTCACGCTATCGTGTTCATTGTTGTATGCTCAACAAATAAGTGCGAACAGGGTATAAATTGAATGGAGTTTAAGGGTACGTTATGTGGTAAGCATGTATGTAAAATGGTTGTATTGAATTTAGCGGGGAGCGCATGACGTTGGGTCCAGGTTCCCCGGAATAACTAAATCAATCAATAGCACACTGTTGTGGGTTTTGTGTGTTGTGGGTTTGTGGGTTGTTGTGCACCAGTTTGGGTTTTTCCATTTGGATTTCACCAGTTAAATTGTCCCTCACGTCAGTATAGTGGTAACAGCCAACTCCAGATAGGGGGCAATGATTCTCCGTCGGGAGTAGTTAGTAGACACCCAAGTGACCGTTAATATGGGGCTCTGTAAGGATCCCTAACTCAAATCAATGCTATTTTTGGGTACACTTAACTTTATCCGAGGTTAGTATAGGATGTTGTGTGCATTTTAGTATGGGGAGGGGTTTTTAGTGTTGTGCGCACTTTAGTATGGTGGGATATTTGTTGCGTCCAACTGGCTGTCAAGCAAAAATAGACTATGAGGAAGCCTAATTTGTGATAGCCATAACGCTTTTAATGTAGAGTTATGTTGTTTTTTTACATGAATGAAAGGCTATTCATTTTTCGTAGTGTTAAACTCATTCCGTAAAACAAAACTTAACACATTCTATTATTTAAAAAAAAATTCTTTTAAAGTAAACGTACTTACCACATATCTTAAAACTAAGTATGGAAGGGGGCTCTAGCCCAGAAAGGAAAATACATGTACTTTATTGGGGACCAAAAAGAAAAGAAAAAGGTAGATAGCCTAAGTCCTTTTAAGCAGCGTTTAAATTCATGAGGATGACATCGTTTGGCATGTCAGAGTAGATATTCTCCAAGACTTTGTCTCGAAGTTCTTTGAAGATACTTTTTGAGATAGCCTCGGCATGATCTGTATCATGCCTTTCCCAGCCTCTACTATGGCTCAACAATTCTATTTCGTTATCGTGATTGCAATGGCAGATATGCTGCATCAGCATAATATTAATGAACCAAGCGCGGCGCACTCGAGCGTTGGTCAGCATTAATTCTTGTAGTTTTGCTTCTGTCATGTCTTGTGGAAAAGTTGGATTTTTAAATACGGCTGTATTCTTTTCTATTGTTGGGTGGACTATTCTGACAGCCCTTTCTGGCAAGCGCTGCCTTTTAAATCGCTCGGCTGGTGTTTTAGCGTGGTAGTCTCCTGGAAGATAATTCCGTATAATTTCCTGATATTGACGTACCATTCTGCACTGAAGTTTGTACCTTAGTCGTTTCTGATGGAGAGCTCGCTGCTTAAAACCGATGCATTTTGTAGCCTTACCTCGGTATTTACAACTTTTCTTGCCATTGTAAGTATGTGTCGAGGTGCTAGGATGAGCAAGTGCCTCATCATTAGCGCCTGTTTCATTACCTTCTTGCACTGTAAACGAAGTGCTGGGATAAACGCTTCCCTCATTATCATCGCCGTCTTCTTGTGATGAAATGGAAGGGCTGGGAAGGCTACTTTCTGTATCAATGTTCGAATCATTAGACTCGTCATCTTCATGTTGTCATGTCATCATGTTGGACTAGTAAAATTATTTCCTTCCGAATTTTGAGCCGTTTCATCCAACTCGCTGCTCGGTTCCGATCCTAAGTCGCTGGCTGATGCCGGACTGTAAGTGGTCATGGTAATCCGACAGCTACGACTAACGGAATAAACGCTTTCTCTTTCTAGCTAGGAATGAAGGCAAAATAAAATTTAAAAGTCTGACTTTTTTTTTCTTCCATGAATACAGCCAATTGCGAAGTAACAGTCTGATTTCGTAGCGAAAGCACGTTTCTGTTATGACAAGTTTATGGAAGTCTTTGTAGGATACGACCACCCTTATGGGGCGAGCATCCCTTTTATATTCTCATTGAGGCTTGGCATGGGCTGTAACCCACACAGTTTACTGCCTTGGAATTGTATGTCTTTTGAAATAGACGGAACTTTTTGTCTGCCTACGATGAAATTAATGCGTAACTTGTGTAGTATTGAAATTAACTAGGCCAGACTGGCAATGTAGGCATAAATGAAAGGGGGGGGGGACAAGTGAGGGGGACAAGTGAGGGGCAATGCCAGGTATCATTGTCAGTATTTCTTATACAACAATAAAATAATGCACCGTAAAGCTTGGCCAAAGCCATTTGTCAAAGCTAATGTAAAAATTAAAAAATGGGGTTTGGCACTCAAAAGAAGTGCGATAAAAGCTGCAGGGTTGTCGGATACTTATACAGTTCCCTTTGTATTAAAATTGTTTTTTCATTAGCATGGAGAGCAAATGTAGTGGATTTAAATTGTCATTTTATTTTTTCACAGTGGGTCGTGTATATCATGGTCTTTTCAGAAAATATTTAAGGTCTATTTCATTTAAGAGGTGCCGGAAAGTGTTAACATTTTTTTGCAGTTACCACTTTTGAAGGGAGCGAGTTCCATGGGTTTACTACCCTCACTGCAAATGATGACCTCGTATCTCTAATCGCGCTGCAGGTTTGTTTAATTTAAATAATTGCCCACGTGTATGTCTCGTCGTGGACAATTCGAAGAGAGGGATGTGAGTGTTAAGGAAACCTCTTAAAATCTTGAAAGTTAGGGTTAGATCCGCCTTCAAGCGTCGTAATTCCAAGGAATCTAAGTTCAATAGCTGTTGCTGACCTTGGCCTGTGACCTGAGTGACCTGAGTGACATTGACTCGAGTGACCTGTGACCTTGACCTTTGACTTTGACCCGGGTTGACCTTTTTTGGTGTCTGTCCGTTCCTCAATATCGCCTTTCCTCACTACTCCCACTCTAATGAAGAATAATACATAAACTGACATTGGATGACATTTACCACCCTTACCGACACAGGCAGTTGAGTACCACTTCCCATGCTACTGCTCACTTTACCATAGTCTCTGTCACTGTCACTGATTCATTTCACTAAAGCACTACACACGAAACACAAAATACCTGATGACTTTCGTTTGTGGTAAAACACGATCACCTTTGAGCACTTGGGTGGGCAGACTGTTGGAGCGATTTATGGCTAAAGTTTGTTTATGAACTAAAGCCTTACGAAATACGCGTACTCCCACTCTGATCATTTTCTTGATCGTTTTAGATGTGGAATGTCTGTCAGCAGCATAAGAGTTGCAGCACGAAATCTGGAGCATAACGAGACAACGCGAAATGAGCGACTCTGCTAGTCCTAATCCTAAAAAAACTTGCGGTCAGTTTGTTTATATATAGGTATGTACATCTTGTCCTCTTGAAATAGGAAGGGTAATAATGTAAGTAAGGTTTCGGAAAAAAGCAAGTTAATCCGTTCGTAGTTTAGGCGTATTTTTAAGCAACGAAAAGGGTCCTAAATGTCCCAAATGAACGAAAATCCAGCCTCCGTAACAATCAGCAACAATACCGCAATAATACTCCAACAATACGTGACGTCATCGATTGTTGACAAATTTTTGTGTGGACGATTTGAAGTTTTCAGTGCGTCCGTTAACAATGGATTGGGCGCAACGGTCAAGAATGAAGCACTTTCAGCGAACGGGCGGAAAGGGCTGTTAGAATTGATTTATGGATATTGAAAATGCAATACTACAGAATACCCGTTTAGCAGTTAAATTACATTGACCAAAGACACGACCCCAGTGTTATAATGTTCCACAGCTTTCTGCGACGCAGTTTTGTAACCTAAACATTTTTCTGCAGGGTTAATTTTTCCGGTGTTGGAATTTTTTAAAGAAACAAGCCCTTTGAAGCGACGATTTTTAATTTTTTTGAAGCATGGTAAAGCATTAAATTCATTAAAAAACCTTTCTATAACTTTCCCCCTATTACTTTATGCACAGTAACATTTTTTTTAATGCTTGTAAAAATAAGAACCATACATGGCAACTAAAACTGATTTTTTAAAATTTCCTTGTAATCCTGTATCCTGCAGGAGGGCCACTCAGTTTCACAAAAACTCACCTATCAGACGTGCCCAGCCCACACTTTCAAAGCCCCATCAGATCCCACCCTTTCCTCCATGCCTAGTCATCGCGAAAAACGGATTGTGTCGCCTCCTACCTAATTTCTTCCTCCATGATATTAGTCCTAAAATTATCAGCGAGCTGCAGTTTTTTCTTATGCATTTGCAAGTCACATTTGTTTAAAAATGTAAGTTAAATGTTGTTTTTTTTTAAATAAATAACTTCAGAATGGGAGGAGCTAGTGACTTGTGGTTTGCGCCATTGAAAAGCTGGCGAAAAAAAGGGTTAAAATTGTGTATTCGAACGTCAAAATCGGTCAATATTTAGCGAAGTTATCGTTGTTTCCGCATATATCGAAAAAAGTGTGACTTATGGTAAAAAAAAAATTGACAGCAATTATTTTCTGCGACCGCCCGGAATTTTCTGCGACGTACGTCGCACATCGCTGCACTTTCTCACACGGGGGACACGACAAAATTTAAACGCTAAATACTGAATTACGTAAAGAAAATATATTGACAACAGAAAAGCGTCTCGATAATTTTTCTACGACTGCATTTGTAACATTTAAAACAGCTAAAACCAACCAGTAGTGGTTTATTACTTTAAGCCGTTAGCCGGCTCTCTCCTTATTTGTAGTAAAACACAAGCAGCTTTGGGTACGAGTTAGTTACTTGCGTAGACCTAACTTACGTTCAGACTACACTATATGGTTGGTTTACTACGTTATCAAATCCTGGCAAGGTGGTTGCTGTTGGTGTGGCAAAGCACGAGCCGCTTTGGGTATACGAGTTAGTGCCTTGCGTAGGCCTGACTTGAAAACCGTTGCGTATTCACTTAAGGACGTAAGCAAATAAAAATTCTTAAAATGAGTGAAACAAGAAAACCCGTGTAAAATGTAGTACTAAGGCAAATTGCAAGTGATGTGTGGTTAATGTTGGCAGGCTCTGGCGTTTTTCTGACTAATAATAATTTTTCTTTAGTGTGAGGGGATGGTGGTTTTTTTGCCCCCGCCCCCCCCCCCAATAAAAAGTGGCCTGTGTCGTATTGCATGCCTGAATGAATAGAAGTATTTGGTAGATTTACATTGTTGGAACCAATGTCGCTCTTTTGTTATTCATCTAAAAATGGGAGCATTAGTTAATATGCTTCTACGCTTACCATCAATTGTGTCCCCTGTTTGGCAACTGTTGCTTAACTGCCGCACCCTCGTTTTACAGAAAGCCTTGGGCTCATCATTTTTTTGTATAAGCAGTTATGTATTTATTTAAATTCTTGTTAATTTACAGATTTTTCACCTAGAAGTAGCTGACACATTGAGAATCAGCTAATGGTGCAAGGGCGCAGAAGCGTCCTATTTCTACAAATTCTGGGCTTTTTGGTCGTATATTTATTTACCCTCACCGTCGTCGAAATTCGTGAAAACCGTGAATCCACGGCTGTCAGATAAATTAATCATGGCTGATAGATTGATTGACTTTCTACCAATACTGTCAGAAAATGGTGAACTTGGCGGGCAAACCACTAGCGTGGTCCTTGATGGAAAACAAGAGAATTCCTGGTTAGTCGTTCAATTAAATTTAACTAGCTTACCCCAGCGTAACATACGCCGTCCTAGCAAACATCTCCCCCCACCTCCCCTCACCCCCGCGCTCACTTCCCCACTCCTTCTCCTGCCCGCCTGCCAGCCAGTCCGCCCGTTGGTTACACAGTTCGGTATTATCCTCCAGTAAACCTGCCATATACGGACGGCAACCCTTTAGCCATGAACAGCCCGCACTACGACCGCCCTCCCTAAGAAAATCACAGCCGCATCCCGCACGACAACGACTTCACTAAGACTAACAATGCTGTTGCTGATTTCATTTTGGTTTGGAGCCAGCCATTATTGACACTTATTATGAACTTTGAAATAGTCGACTAACAATGCTATTGCTGTTTTTATTTTACTTTGGAGCCAGCCATTGTTGAATTTGTTGAATTTGTTGAATTTGTTGAATTTGTCGACTAACATTGCCCTATTGTTGTTTACATTTTGTATTGGAGCCAGCCACTGTTAACACTAATGAACTTTGAATCTTTCGACTAACATTGCTATTGCTGCTTTCATTTTGTTTTGGAACCAGCCATTGTTGACAAGTATTATGAACTTTGAATTTGTCGACTAACATTATTATTGCGGGTTATATTTTGTTTTGGAGCTAGCCATTGTTGACATTAATGATAAACTATGAATTTGTCGAATAACAATGCTATTGCTGATATAATTTTGTGTTTGGCGCCAGCCATTGTTGACACGTATTAAAAACTTTGAATTTGTCGACTGACAATGCAATTGCTGGTTTCATTTTGTTTCGGAGCCAGCCATTGTTGAACTTTGAATTTTGTCGAATTACAATACTATTGCTGGTTTCATTTTGTTTTGGAGCCAGCCACTGTTGACGTGTATTTTGAACTTTGAATTTGTCGACTGACAATGCAATTGCTGGTTTCATTTTGTTTTGTAGCCATCCAGCCATTGTTAGCTCTTAATATGAACTTTGAATTTTTCGACTAACAATGCTATTGCTGTTGTCATTTTGTTTCGGAGCCAGCCATTGTTGAACTTTTAATTTTTTCAGTTAACAATGCTATTGCTGGTTTCATTTTGTTTTGGAACAGCCATTGTTGACACACTCTTTGGTGAATTTCTGTTGTTTGCGTGTGTGGTTCTTGACAAAATTGTACTTAGCTACAGCTGGCATGTAGCTTCGGGTTTGGCCCCATTAATATATACACCGTTCCGTTCTTTGAATCACACCCGCATTCAGGGACGACCGATTTCACCAAGAGAAATAAATAGATAGGTAGATTATGCAAAGATACGAAAATTATTATACAGTAAATGCTGATGAATCACGTAAATAAAATATACCCACGACAGAAAAGCGTTTAAAGATTATTTGTACGTCTTCATTCGTAACATTTCAAACAGCAAGATTTAGTCAGTAATGCATACGTTATGGAATTAGCCAGGTTACTCCTTAGCAATCGTTCAGTCAAACTGTGGTAATTCATGAGCTCGCGGTATGATTTAGGGCCTTGTGTTTGTAGGCCTAACTTTCATTCAAATCGTATTAAATGGTTAGTTAACAACAAATCGTTGAGTTTGTCTTTCTAATAATTCACTGAGTGAAGGTACACGGTATAGTAGAATTACGGTTGCCGCTACTCTTGTGTTCCAGTCCAATAGCGTCGGTTCACTTGGATTTGGTAATGACAATTTTTCGCTAAAAGGAAAGGAGTTTAGTAGGGTGATTAAGCACTTGAATAGTCACTTTTTGTGAAAAAATTAAATTTGGTATGGATGCACACGAAGGGTAACTAGAAAAAATAGCTACAATAAAAAATTTCGGTTAGGATTGATGGAATTAAGAGTAGATCCCCCCTTCCTCCTTTCAGAAAATCCTAAGCATGTCCATTTCGGGCTATTAGAAAGCTCTCTAGAGCACTTTGAATTCGAAAATCACCATACGTTTTCACCGCTACGCCATTACCTCTTCACTTTTAAAATGGGCGTAGGACGGTTCCTAGCTAAGTAAACAATTTTGGTTAGGACTGATGAAAATAATAGATATCCACCTTTCAAAATACCCTAAGCCTGTCCATTTCGGGCTATTAGAGGGCTCGCAAGAGCACTTTGAACCCGAAAATTACTAAACAACCAATTGAAAAAAGGAGTGACTTAAGGATGATACGTTTGAAATACGATTTTGGGGTTCAATAGTTGCTTTCCTGTCCAAAATTGTGTGCTGAACGTTTTTGTTTCACATTATGCTTTTCATTTGTTGACGGTTAAGATGTTATAGCTAAAATTAGTTGTTTTTTTTTTGGGGGGGGGGGGTCAACCTGCTACCATAACTATAAGTTACCCTTCAATTGGATCCATATCACATTACAAGCTTATCACACAAACTGCACAATTCCTTAAATTTTGGGCCCCAAGCCCCCCTTCTAGTTGTGATAGAGCGAAGTTAGAAGCCCGTGGAAGAAAGGGTCCTAATTGAATTATTGTGTAAATAGAAAAGCAGTGATTTCAAGCCACGGGTCATGATTCTGTGGTATAGTTTTAAGAGAATATAAAAGTGAGTCCTGATTAGCGGAAACTTACTTCTTTGTAACTCATTATCGCTTTTTCTACTTGCAGATTATCCTTTAATATCATCATGGGAACGTTCTTTGGCCATTTCCTTCCTGCCGTATATACTATTCTCCTTGGACTTTGGTGGATGTTCAGCGTCGCTCGTCGCTACCATACAACATCATCATTCCAGTCAACCACGTGGTTCGTGTGGAGTCGTTACCCAAACACGGCCGTGGAACCTTACTTCATTGCTACTTGTACTATCTTGGCTTCCATCATGGAATTCATAATGGGTTTCGATGAAGGGCAACCCTTTGACTATACTAATGCACAGCACGTGTCGTGGTATCTTGGCATGTTACTCGTTGCTATCACTCAGTTGTTGCAGAGGTCCAGAAATTGGGTACCTCCAGGTTTAGACTACGTATTCCATATGTTCTGGAGCTTCCTTGTTGCATTTCAGATGTATTTCCACTTACACGGCCGAACCCCAGTGGATATAATGCTTCATACACAAATCGTTGTAACAACTGTAGCCATATTTTTATCAACGCTTCTCGAGTTCTTGCGTAGAGATTGTGTTGCAACAGCCATGGGCCGTGGAATGTTCATGATGTTATTTGGATTGAATTTCCTTCACACTGGATATCTTCTTTATCCCATTACAATAACCTCTTCTTCTGAAATGAGCCCGAAGATAGATTTAAAGAGTCATTCTTCTCTTGTCAAAGTCAATGTTCTTTTTATTTTCGAATTGTTGTTTTGTGGCGTTGTATCTCTGATGTTATTTGGTAGTGTTTATCGGTATCACTCTAACAACAGTACTTGTATGAACAAAGCAAAAAATCGTAAGGATTTTCCCAACGAGATAATTAATGCAGACCATTACAACGTTTAACCATTTTTGTAATGATCTGTGTTAGCCACTAAATACTATGATGACCATGAATCCGCCTCTATCTTAAACCATTGCCAGAGTCCATTTCGTGTTTAGCTTTACTCTTTTTCAAACGAGGGAGGGACAGCATGGCAAAGGACAGCATTTCAGTTCCAAAGTCTAATTGAAAAACTTAACTCTAGCTATAGTCCATGGACCACGTATCGATTTTCCCACCTTGCCTCCATCTTTGCCAACAACATTTTTCGATGTTTAGTTCTACCTGTTGGCACGCTAAAAGCTGTTCGTTTGGCCTCTGTAGCCTGTGACGTTACTGGTACAGCTTAAAGGTATACCCGCATAGCCACAATCTATCC
>JAHWFP010028624.1:0-20969 GCA_023313725.1 Lithobius niger
TCTGAAATCAAACATAGCATCATTAAATAAGAATGCACGTTGTAATATCCCAGTCTAAATTTTGCCTAAGCCAAAAAACTCCACATTACTCGCCGACATTGCTTCGACAAAACTTTTCAGACGTGGAAAGTTCCGCAAGAGTGAAATTAGGTTATTTATCCTTAGCGGTGGTTCGAAATTCACGAAGACAGTACCTTCGCCATTTTGTCTGGAAAAATGGCTCCCGAATAGTTCTCTCGGAAATGAAAATGGACGAAGAACGAGCAACATAGGGGGGGGGGGGCATGGCCTCACCACTGTTTGCTGGGACCAATGATAGCCCCCTCAGTTTTAAGAAATTGCTAGAAAGAAAACATTTTTTAAAGTTATCTTTTCATTTTAACATTGGTCTGGCATTTTATTTCTGTTTTTATGAATACTTTAATAACACTAGATTCGGAACAAAACAATGCAAAGAGACGGGGCACAATGAATCGAACACGATGTTGCTTTGGACTAATCGAAACTATGTAACGAAAAGACTGTATATTCAACGTGCCAGTTTCGTAAGTGAAACTTGGCATTAAGTTAAATCGTCTAAAAGTTACTTAAATTGAGGAACAATATGCTATGTTAATTTCTATACATCGAAATAGTATAATACAACCTGAAATGTTCACTAATTTTATTTAAAATGTGATAAATATTTGGATAAAAAATCTGGCAATACTTCATCGCGGCCAACTCTCTCACCTTACCCACTTCTAGTGGCGATCACAATCTTGTGATCCGTCCCCACTCACCCCCTCCCCCCCCCTTACTACTATAAAATAAATTTGAATTAAAAGGACATTCCTCCCAGCGCAATTTTTCTCGATCCACTACATCAGGTATGGCCCCAAAGGTCTATTTACTTACCGTTAGTCAATCCGTTGGTAAAAACGGGTTTTAAAATGTGGAGTCTAGGAGATTTTCTGTTGAATAATTGTTTAATACTACATATGTTTACTGCGGGACGCACTACATGACCCTTTGCGCACTTACAATAACCATGACGTTTCATCTTTGTGTGTGCATGTACTAATATGCTAATAATTACCGTGAGATCAAAAATCTAAAAGACTAATACGGTAAAAATTAAAATTAATTATTCCAATAGATCGCCGAAGCAAAATTATAAGAGATCAGCCTAGAAAATTATAAATTGTGATGTTAAAATATGAGAATAATTCCAGTTTGTACGACACAATTAATGCGTTCATGCTGGTTCGTCTATTAGGTGCAATGCGAATTGAGACAGTAGCTGCGTTCTTCGCTGCGAGAAACTCTGCTACTATATCGGTTGACCTTGGCGATGGTATATGCGCGGATGGCGATGAGCACATGGCTGTTATAAGGCAGGCGGAATATTACAAGGCAGGCCGGATGTACCGTTAAGCCATCGCAAAAATCATAACCTAAGAATAATAGTACAGCAAACCATCTTTACGCACTTACGCTTCATTCAAGTCATGTGACGCAGAATCAACTGATGTGGTAAATTCTAGTGCCCCTCACCCCCCCCCCCTTTGCACCCCTGCTAGAACACGTATGACCACCTTATTTTTATTGTTCGGTTATTTTCTTGCTTTACGTAATGCATATTTCATCAAAAAAAAGTTTTGAAGAAAATAGAGAATTTAGATTTTCCAATAATTTTTTATGCCCCTCTGCTTTTTATTTGGGGGGAGGGGGTTCTTGGTTCCTGTCCCATGCAAACCCCTCCCCAATCCACATCCCCGTTATTTACGCAACTGGTGGCATTTTGCCCCCTCACTTTTTTAAGGGTAGAAGAGGCGCCCCTGACGACCATTACTGGTACTAATATTTCATATTAATGGTGCCGTAAATGGTGCCTTTGCGTTTCAAGTGTAACTAGCCAGCCATTCACTAAAGGCAATAGTAAGGTGACACAACTAGATAGTTGTAGGATTGGACAAAGTGCAGCTCAGAACTCGTGAGCAGCTGCCTTTTATTACATAGCGTCATGTGACTATTAACTATGGGTAAGGTGAACATTATTATGGTAGCAACGCCATCTGTGTAGGTGTTAGTATAACTGGTGGTAATCCTACAAATTAGCACTGCTCACATGCACCACACTTGTATTTGCCCCGAGTTCCGGTTCAAGAACCAGAGACTGGATGAACCCCCAAGTCAGCCTTTAGGGAAGGTCACTCCTCGGATGCCCCTTTTCCTCAGTTTAGAGAACTTTTTATTATTATTTATCTTTATTACACCCACAGCAATGCTGATTACCCCAACGAAACTGGCTTCGCGGATTTGTTAGATGATCAAAAGGGCCTGTGATATTGGCCAGATCATATGGACCTTCTCGCCTCAGTGCTAGTATACGAACTCAGCATTGGCATCCTCCCTGGCTTTTCCCTAAAGGATGCTCATAGATGAAATCATAGCACTTTGTTCGTGGTACAAACAAAAAGACCCTCATTAGCCATTATTTATCAGTGGGGCTAGTGGAGGTACAACCATGAAAGAACATGTTATGGCTGCAGCTGCGTGGGCAAGAAGTGATGTTGCCTAGCTACCAATGAAGTAGAATAAAGCTTTGCATCGGGTGGTACCTTTGTAGTAAATGTTGCAAGATTACGGGTATCATCTGTGCAGGTAGCGCCAGGCTTGGCTCGACGCCCCTCCTGTTGGATGAAGTTGTACAATAACTAAAGGGAAGTGTTTTTGATGGAAATGAAATGGAATTTTTTAGTTTAAATTAATTTTTACTTTTCGTAAAATAATGTACTTTTTTTAGGTAAACACTCACATCATCCCCACTCTCAGCAAACCACATAGTTCACGGAAAGAAAGTTTGAAACTGGTGGCAACGCCTGCTAGGTGACAAAGCAGTGATGCAACCTGGTAGGGAGCTACGGAAGCTTAAGGCTTAAGATTTTGGGCATAGAGCATTAAATAAGCCATTTAAGCCAATAGCTAAAGTGATATTGTCTTATTCGGGACCGGTAAGTCAAGACGATACAATTGGGAATGTAAATAACTGGACCTAAAGAAATCATGCAAATGACTGACTCCTAGTAGTTCAAGTTTCAATTTACAAAGGTTTGTTTTATAGTTACTTCACAATCCGTCAGAATGTCCAAAATCAAACAAAGAGTCCTGAAGGACTTACTCATTAGTTAAGTTGCTTCCAGGCAATCAGCAAAACAGTTACTCATTCCATTAATTAGCTTGCCACCAAATTAAACACTTCTTCTTTCACGAACAACAGAATGGCAACGCTTAGGCTCGGCTTAGTAGACCATTAATTAATTATCAGAGTGGTATAATAATTGGATCTATTATACTTATAAATTCCGTGCCCTATTAGCACTGCTGATGAATGCACAACTGTGCCCTGGACTTGGAACTGCCACTTCCTTCTACAGACTGTTGGCTTAATTCAATTACTGACTAACTAAATATTGTACTTTGGCAATGTTATTACTGTTAGAATTTAACTGAGCTCATAGAAAAGATATCTCGCTTCAAAGTTGGCTTGGGTGAATCCTCCTTCCACACAAACACCTGTGTCTTGTCAAAGTTTAAAGGGACAACCCTCATTCGTTCCCTGGCTCTCTCTTAACTCCACCTACACCAAGAGTACGGGGTAACAATGGCTAATTTTAGGCCCGCTTGAGCCATCCCTAGAATAACCGCTACCGACTGCTGCACCCTCTCTCCTCTACCCAAATTATGTAACACCACCCTCCTACCTAGTTGAGAATGACTGTCATGCTCTCTTTCTAAAATGGTGTATGCTGTCTTGCCTCAATTCAACAGAATAAAACATTAACTTCAGAAATTAATTACAGTACAACTAATCAAGATGTGAACCTGGCAGTAACACCTATATGACACCAATATCACGGCCTCTCGACCACATGCTTTGTATAACTAATGAAGGACAATTAAATATTCATGAGCATGGATGCATTAATACGCATGACTGTTAATTATTGGTTTTTAGCATAAATTAATTATGGTATGTTTACATATTACCATAACACAAGGCAAGTATTTTAGAAACGAACAAAAGTCACCAGAAAAAAGCACACTTTCACAACGAAAGACACTCACACTATCTAACGAATTTTCGATAGTTAACTACTATCTTCCTCAGGCCTTAAAGTTAGTTTGGGCTCTGTTTACATCCCTGTTGAAATCACTATTATCGTCTGCTTGTTCGGTGCCATGCTCCGAACTTGCTGTGTTGCATAGCCTCCCGATTTTTGCAGGCCCGCCACGTGAGTTGTGTAGCCTCCCAATTTGTGCAGGCCGATCCGGCGATCTGCCACGTGTAGTCCCTACTTACTACTCAACTCCCTGGAATGTCCCCAGCTGATCAGATGTGAAAGTAGGGGGTAGGAGGGGCTTGAATGTTCATAAGTGGAATTCCTTTGGCTTCATGTTGACCAATAGCAATGGATTCGAGGCACCAGAGGTGTCTGTCTCATGCCATGTTGGACTTTATCATTGTACTAGTGTCATGCCACCTAATCTTATGTTTTGTCTCCATGCAATGCACTGCCACTCCAACGCAATTCCACTTATGAATGTTCAAGGCTCCTCGCGAGTTTCGCATCTGATCAGCTTGGAACGTTCCAGGCAGTTAAGTAGAAAGTGAGGATTAAACGTGGCAAGATCGCCGTATCAGCCTGTACAAATGGGGAGGCTATGCAACTCTTGTGGCGGTCCTGCAAAAATCGGGAGGCTATGCAAAGCACCAAATTTGGACATGGCAACGAACAAGCAGACGATAACGGCGATATCAACAGGGATGTAAACAGAATCCAAACTAACTTCAAGGCCTGAGGAAGATAGTTAATTATCGAAAATTTGCTAGACAGTGCAAGTGTCTTTCGTTGTGAAAGTGTGCGTTTTTCTGGTGAATTTTGTTTGTTTACAATGGAGTTTCACAATACGAAAATTAACGATCTTTTTCGAAGTATTTTAGGATAAGTAAAAACTAACTATCATTAACATTCCATTTTCTCATAAAATTACCAATTTTTATGAATCATTAGAGATTTGTGATGGGATGGTTCTTTTTTGCTAAATGTACATTATTTTGGTCCTGCATATGGAGACTACCGTAAATTGCCTATTAAACAACCATGGGTCACCGCAGTATATGTAGGAAATATTGGGGGAGGGTGTGACTTTAAACATAACCCATTATTCTGACTTTACTTCTGTCCAGGGAGGTGTTTATACCACCACGGAAAAGTATGCAATTATCCGATCATTCACATATGTAATATATACGTGATCTGGATTCAATCAGCGTTAACTCCAAGCCTTTAATCTCATTTATTGACAGATTAGTTTATTAGGTCGTCATTTCGCCTTATTAGGTCGTCATTTCACCTTTAGCGAGATGCCATCACTGACCCTATGCTAACTGGATCCTACCCATATGACGTCACCAGATTGGACAGACCAACAAGAGGTGGAGGCCTGGCTGTTTTTTACCGCCATGGCCTTGATTCTGTGTACAACACGGCCGCGGGCGGTGTTGAGGCACTTTCTTTCTTACTGCCCAAACTTAAATTGAATTTTATTGTTGGGTACTTGCCAGACAGCCGCGATTCTGACTCTGTCACTAAGTTAACACTTTTTTTGTGCTCGGCCATGAGGCCGACGTATTCAAATGTAATTGTTGGAGATTTCAACCTCTCCACTGTGGATTGGTCAACGCTGACAGCACGCGACGCAATTCATAGTTTGTTCCTCCACCAAATTGCCCCATTGGGCCTGCACCAGCATGTTTCCAAGCCTACTCGCCAAAATAATACCCTTGATCTCCTTTTTTCTCAGGATGAGCGTCTCATCTTCGATGTTTCAGTCATGGACCACCTTGGTTCTAGCGACCATAACATTGTGACTTTTCGTACTCAATGCACTTTCTCCACCATTACTCCCGCTGCCGCTCAGGAGGGTAGGATTGACTTTGACTTCCTGCGTGTCTTGCTGGACGAACAAAATTGGGATAATCTTGTTCTTGGTAGTAGTACGTCAATGGACCTTATTTGGGAAAGCTACTCCAACACACTTAAACTCTGTGTCGACCGATGCAGGCGACGCTCTCAATGCTCCAAACGATCGGGCCCAAAGCCGCCACGTGCGGTTCTGTCCCTCCGTGCCAAAAAATTAAAACTTTGGAAAGCTCTTAAAGCAGATCCTACGCCTTCTGCACTTCATCGCTATAATGAGTGCCGACGTGATTACATCGCCCGCGTTAACATTTGGTACACTGAACAAGAGAGCATTACCAACGCCGAGGGAAACCTCTCTGCGCTCTTTCGTCTTTATCGGTGCAGAACCAAATCAACACGAAAAATTCCACCACTCTGGTCGGACGACGATTTTGTTGTTGACGATCAGGCCAAAGCTGAGCTCCTAAATAAGTACTTCGCATCAAATAGCATCCCCGATGACGGCCTTGGGCTCCCCTCTCTTCCTAAAACACTTGAACCCATTGTTTCTTGCCCGGATGTGCGTTTTCCGGTGGAGGCGGTCAGACGTTCACTTTCCCGGTTGAAGCCCAGCCACTCGACAGGTCCAGATGGATTCTCGGCATTTTTTTATAAGCAAATCGCAAACGAAATTTCCTACCCACTCTCCCTCATGTTCCTGCAGTCTTTTAACCATGGCAGCCTTCCTTCGGTCTGGCACACAGCTACCATTATTCCAATTTTTAAAAAAGGCGATGCTGCGCAAGCATCGAACTATCGCCCAATTGCACTCACTTCCGTCCCTTGTCGAATCATGGAGTCGATAATTAAGGACTCTATCCTTGACCATTTAGAGAAGGCTAACCTCATAAAACAGGACCAATTTGGCTTCTTACCGGGACGTTCTTCTACGTACCAACTGTTGTTGGCCCTTGACTCTTGGACTAGCGCACTAGACATTGGAATAAACACAGATGTTATCTACTTCAACTTCCAAAAGGCTTTCGAGTCTGTGAATCACCGTGGAATATTGTTTAAACTAGAAGCTCTAGGTATCCGAGGACAGTTGAACTCTTGGATTGCGTCCTTTCTTTCAAACAGGTCCCAGCGCGTCACAGTGTCCAACTCTCTCTCTTCCTTCTTGAATACCACCAGCAGGGTACCCCAGGGCTCTGTTCTTGGTCCTTTACTCTTTGTCATTTTTCTGAATGACTTGAACTGCAACTCCGACACGGTTTTAGGCTATAAATTCGCAGATGACCTTAAAATCAGCTCTGAGGTGATTGGGGCTCCTGATGTGGCATCTTTGCAGGGAACTGCCAACCTTATCTCAAACTGGGCAACTGTTTGGAAATTGCCTCTTTCAGAAAACGTGCCAGACCTTCCACATTGGATCTTCCAATAGAAACTTTTCTTACCTTTTAAACTATCACACGCTTCCTAAAACTGTTGAAATCCGGGATCTCGGCGTCTGGTTCACCTCCAACCTTAAGCCTTCACTACATTGCAACAAGATTACCGCCACAGCCTTTCGTCGCCTTGCCATTGTCAACCGATGTTTCACATCAGGTAGCCGCGACACAAAACTTTGGGCTTTTAAGGTTTTCGTCAGGCCTCTTCTGGAATATGCAACCCCAGTCTGGTCCCCATCCTTGCTGAAGGACATTGATCAGGTTGAATCCGTACAACGACGCTTTACAAAACGTCTCAAGGGTTTGGGGGATTTGCCCTACTCTGTGCGCCTAACCACACTCAATCTGGACTCCCTCGAACTGCGCAGACTTAAGTCTGATCTCATCTTGACATACCGTATCCTACATGGTATGCTGGGTACTGACCTCCCTTTTTTCGAGGCATGTCCCGTCACATCCACACGTGGTCATTCTTTAAAGTTAATGCATCCCATGTTCAAATCAGAATCTCGTAGAGCCTACTTTGCAGCACGTGTTGTTCCGGCCTGGAACTCACTTTCGGACTTGGCTGTCACCAGCACCTCTGTGGCTCTTTTTAGACGACACTTAACCGCAGCAGTACTTCGAAATTTCGTGAAAAGACCCGAGCATCTTCCCCCTACCATGTGAGGGAATTTTCTCTTTTTTTCTTTTTTTTCTTTTGGGACAACGATTCCTTAGCATAGGGTTGGTGTAAGAGGGCTTAGGCCCCTTCCTCCTCCTAATCACCCAATGGTGGTTAAACATTACTTACTTACTTACTTACTTACTTCTCCAAATTCAACATAATGAACCGTAAAAACTTATTTCCAACCACACAATCTTTGCAATACAGGATTCGATATTATTGCATGCTTAAACACCAGCAAACGCACTTGTTTTGCATGCAGGAGAAAGTGATCCTCTACGTCCCGATGCTAACTTTTGGAATGGAGCTCAGTTCCGTAAAATGGTGACACAAACACATGGTATGTCTGGTTTCACCCCTCGACTGGGGTCTCGGCATCTTTCTCGTGAACAATGTTTATTCTTCTCATCAGTTTACAACAACAAAGCCTGGTATGGGGGAATTGCGTCTGTTGCGCGTCCTCCTGCTCCAGCCTCGAGTCCACCAAAAAACTTAGAGTGTGTTGCTTGCTCAAGAAGGACAGCAATTCCAGCGAGGAAGATGGTGCAGGAGCGAGCACTACCTCGCGACAGGGTGTTCTCAATCGTGAATCTCATCGGATAAATTTTGTTAAACATGTTAAGCTTTTACTTAATTTTTCAGCGGTAATATAACAATTTTAGTGGGTGGTGTTAACTTCATTCTTTTATATATTTTGCCTTTAAGATATTAAGGGGGTGGGTGCTTACCCCACTAGGACATTTAATAGGAGATGAATGGTAGTGAATAGAAGGGTTACTGTATGATTCTTAGTAGTTTCTAATTCATGAATAACATTGCCAGTGTGTGCAGGTACAGTATTTGATGGATACTGTTATCAGCCATGTCGGATTGGTGTCTCCAGTGACTGGCAACCTTTTAATGTTGTATATAGGTCTACAGGTGAACTTGCAAATTTGGCTAATCCTCAATACTTTTTAACCTGTCAGTTTTCCCAGGTATGTGCTGCCAGTGTTACAGAATATATTTGAAGCAATAAATTTTTGTACATTTTAGATGTCTGATAATGTTGCCAGTCTAAACTTACAAAAGGGCATGACTGGAGTAATACAAGCGACGGCCATGATATCTGCAGAGAATGAGGTACAAGAGTTTTTGGATCCAGTTAATACAGAAGGGCGCGTCGAAGACTGGATGAATTCGGTAATATTGGAAATGAGAAGAGCCAATAGATATTTTACGAAGAAATGCATTTATGATTATGCTTACACTGATAAAACCAGGTAAGCTTGTGCATATCACTAATCGCGTGGTCAACTGCATGCATTGTTCAGTTAACGTTTTCCTGGTCTGCCAGCCTTTAATGGTGGAGGGATTTCATGTTCTGAGGAAAAAATCAATTGGCCAAAAAAGGCTAAAACACATTAACAAGTAAATAAAAGTTACAATTAGTCTAGCTGTCAATAAAAGTGGTAGCATCACTTCTAGCATCAGTAGTGAATGGGATGCTGCAGCTAGAAACCAAGTGCTCGCACTGGTAAATATAAGCAAATCGCTGTAAATTACATAGGATTAAAGGCAACACATAGCACAACAGCAAAAATCTTACACTAATAAGTCAATATGGACTTATATTTCATTGAGATGACATGACCAGGACTGGAACCAATGAGCTCCGCAACACAACTCTGGAAGTGGTTGCATTACTCAAGTCCCTGCTGACCTGCCAGTCAGATTAATGTAAGTGGCTGCCATGCTTTTTCAGCAGCTAGTGGAATGTGTTCTGGACATTCATTCGGCTTCTACCATTATTTGGAGGGTTACCCAGGGATGCTGCCGGTGTGAAAAAATGTAAAAAATGTGAAAATTTGCCAGTGGTAAAATAATATGTGAAAAAATGTGAAAAATACGAGAGTTGGTGTGAAAAAAAAAGGCAAAACGCACAAACGAAGTACAAACAATAAAATTATTCGCCCTAATTTTGGGCGCAGAATTACGTAGGCATGCCTGTGGTAGAACACACAAAAGAAAATTGGTTGGTTTACGGGCAGAGTCGCTTTCGCTCTCTTGAGTGAAATTATACAGAGAAAACACAATGGTTATTGGAAACGAAACATTTTTATTAAAGAAATGTGAAACAGGTGATATATGAAAACGAAGAAATAGTGATACGTAAATGAAAGTAGATACGTGAAAAATGTGAAAAATTAAAAAACAGGTATGTGAAAAATGTGAAAAACTGAAAAGCAGGTATGTGAAAAATGTGAAAAAAAAGTGGCAACGTGAAAAAATGTGAATAAAGCTGGTACTCCCGGCAGCACCCCTGGTTCCCATATAGAATCCCCGGTGTAATGATTCAAGTGCTACATTACTTAAGTTAAAGTAGACTGGACCCGAGCTAGGAAATTGGGTTGAACAAAGTGGCAATACTAAAATGGCTGTCTGTGTTTTATTAAGTAATTGACATATAAATAGCATGTGGGTAGTAGAAATACCTACGGAAACTACACTGCCCCTCTGCATGTGTGTGTTGTATTTTGTTATTTGTTGCTAGATTGTTCAAAATAAAGAATACTCATTACGGTTGTTTGTTACACAGTGTTTACTCGTCCATCGCCGTTATTACACTGCCGATACCAGCACCCTCAATTTGCTTTTTTACAGACTGACCTTTATGATCGATCTGGACACTACATCTCTTCCCCTTGGGTTAAAACATGATACCAAATTAAAGATAAAGAGTCAGTAAAAAAAAAGTGCCACTCTTCCTTTCACAGTTCGGTTAAAAGCCATCTGGTAGGATTTCTGGCAGGAACAGGACACTGTTGCTCATCTGTTGCCTGTAGGTGAGGTTCAGGGTTGGTAGGACCGCCATAGTCACTATTGTCATCATGCTTGTGGTGGCGTGGTGCGTGCTGTGGTTGAGTCTGTATATTCTTGAAGAACGATGCGTTTCTTGTCACTTCCCTACTTTCTTCTGTTGCGGTTATCATACTCCCCTTTATCGCTGTCACCTACAGTGGTTCAGGTGACTGCAGTGTGATAGTTTTGATTTCTTTGCATTTTTAACGAGAACTGAGTCGCCAGCATCCAATTTCTGTAGCTGTGCAGTTTGTTGAAATTTGACCTCCGCCATTTGTCTTCTCAGAGCTTCACATTGGATGAATTTCTTCTTCGGGTTGTATTGAATTTGACCTGATAGTTTGATGCGGATTCGTCGTCCAAAGAAAATATTCCACGGAGCACATCCTGTCGCTCCATGCGGAGTTGCACGGTAGTTACGAAGGAATGTGTTTAGTTCTGTCTTCCAGTTTCTTTCCTGAACAGTTGCTGTTTTAATTGTTTTCCCCAGTGTTCTCATAAGTTGTTCGGCCACTCCGTTGGCCTGTAACCATAGACGAGTTATTTTTCTGTGTCTAAAACCCAGTTGCTTTGCAAACTATTTTGACGAGTTGAAGGGCGGCCCATTGTCTGTCCTTAATACTTCAGGAGTACCGTATGACGAGAATATCTTATCAATCTTTGGTTGAACAGCACTGATGTTGATTGGAAAATTTCAACCTCGGGGAATCTTGAAAGATGATTATTACCAGGAGATGCTCGCCGGTTGGGAATGGCCGAGCAAAATCTGCACTCGCCTCCTGCCAAGGGTATTTTGGCAGCTTTGATGGTATGAATGGTGGTTTTAGTATGTGTGGGTTTGATGATATTGCTTGGTAGGGTAAGCAATTGGCCAATAAAATGTCAACTTTACTGTCAATTCTTGGAAACCAGGCCATTTCTCGTAGTAGTTGTTTCCTGCGGACTGCCCCTTGATGGCCTTTGTGCGCCAAATAAAGTTGTTCTCATGAGTGGTGCTAGGAAAAATTGATGTGAATGTGCGCTCTTTTTTTTTTTTAATTTTTTTATTTGATATTTTTCAGATGCTGGCGATTGCTTTTTTTTTACAAACAAAAAAACTTCAGTAGCTTACGTGTTGATGGGGAATACAATGTTGATGTTTTAACGCCAGGTTCAGCATGTAAATGTTGAACATTGGATAAAAATCTTTCTTTAGATCCAAGTGACGGGAAATGGCCTGTAGATTCGTTCAAGGCAGTCATGTGATGGAGCAAAGGACTAATACGGTCATCGGCTCCAGGAATTGTTTGGTGAAAGTGCTGATGCTTGATTGAATTTTTTTTTTAGACAATGGCATAAAAAATGTTTCATGCGCCAACAAAAACCCATGTGTGCGCTCCTGAGAACCACTTAATTAACTTTATTCTCAATAGTCTCTCGAAAGTGTAAACGGAAGTTTGTTGAGCCTTAACAGGATACAGTATTCGTCATCCTCCTACAGGTCGGCGGGTAGGTTTAGTGTGCAACTGGGATTGCTCGGTAGGAGGGTCGTCTTCGATCACTGCCTCTCGTAGCCAGAGTCTATGGAGGAATCTGCATTCGTGGCCAAGCACGATTGGAGTGGGCGGCAATCTTCGAATGTAGTTTCGCGTACACAAGTGTCAGTTGGCCTCGGATCGTGTAAGTTAATTTTATATCGATTTAACCTAGCGAGGAGAACCTGACCCCCTTCTTTGAGACTCGTGACGGTGACGACATTTTCCGGTTTGCAATCTGTAAAATGCATGCGTTGCACTTGTAAATATTATTTTTTCTTCAATTAAAACAATTGAAAATAATTTTTTCTTCAATGTCCCAACACGTTCACGGCCAATGTACCTGGACTGTTTTACTTCATGAGCGATATATGACTGAGTCAAATTGGTGCTGATTATGTGTAGATGTAAAATAACTCTCCAAGTCTTCATTTAGTTGAAAGCTAAGAGATTCGACACGGCGGACTCTGGGTTTACAGAGTCTGGTTGCTGCCAATTGATAGAGTACGGCCGCCAGCCAGTTCTTTTTTTCCTGGGGGCCTCTTTTATAAACAATATTTTGCTTGAAGCATCTAAACCGTTTATCTAATAGAAAACAAACCAATTATATTGTATGTTCAGAACAAAATTTCCTTCAAAAATGGTCCTATTCATATTTTGTATCAATTCAACCGTTTTGCTCTAAATTTGTCATTTAATTGCTATGAAGTCTATAAACATCTACATCATTAAGAACGTATGATGTGCGTGTGTGTACCTCTGCCTTTCTTGAACCAAGACACGTACAAAGATGAGAATAGGACCAAATGAAAGATAATTAAATTATGCCTTAGTTAGGCCTATTTTCATTGCTGTAACTTGATTTTGCACCCCTCAAATAAGTGTAAAACCTGAAAAAGGTTGTTCATGCAAACCTCCTGTAGCGAAGCGAGAAGATGCCAACGGAGCTATTAGTTGCATACTGGGATGATCTCGGTAAAGATGCACACAAAAGAATAACCTAAAAGGGTTACGTATTTTGCATCACACTACATATAGATCTTAAAATTGGTTTTGTACTAACTAAATGCATGGAAAAATCAGACCCATAGACCTGGTTTTAAAAAGTTGTCAAACATTCGTGTTTCTGAATGAATGATGCAGATGAAATGCAGACGAGCTGAGGGTGTGATGAATGAATTGTGAGCAACAATTGCAATTAGTTTGCATCGAAATAATTTGTACATCGATTTTGTGATTGGAATCAAAGAAATTACATGAAGCATGATTTGATCGACGCCAATGGAGTGAGCGAAGCGAACGATATGGCTGGTCTGCATCATTAAAAATGTATGATGTGCGTGCGTGTACCTCTACTCCTCTTGAACTAAGGCACCTACAAAGGTAAGAGTTGCGCCAAATAAAAGATAAATAAATGGCGCTTTCGTTGGGCCCATTTTTGTCACTGTAGCTTCATTTTATGACCCTCGAGTTTTTTTGACCTGCAGAAACAATGCCATAGTGTGTTCTTAACGTCATAGTTTGTTCAAACAACGTTTATTTTGCTGAATAAACTTTGACCTTCCAAAATAAACGTTTGCCTTATTAAACTATGATGATGTGAGCAGTTTTTTGCATATCCATCGATTTTGTGATGCTCTTGGGATCAAAGAAATTACATCATGCATAGTTTAACACCGAATAGTGAGCAAAGCGAACGAAATGGCTAGTACATACTATAAACATAAATTGTTCCACGTATTTGTATTACTAGCTCTGTTGGCGGTTCTAATTAAAATAAATGGATTTAATTAGGTTTAGATGAAAGGTGAAGCTTCATATTTATCAACAACGGTAATAAAAATGGTTTATCGTGCTTAGGAGATAAGTTACGGCTCCTTTTTTCTATGATGTAGCACCGTGCTTCCTGCTTCTATTCACTGCAAGTTACAATTTTAAAGTGATGCAGTTGCAGTTTTAATTAAGATAAATGGAAGTAATTAGTCTAAGCTTAATGGTGGAAATGTAGGTATTTCAACAGTGATAATAAAAACGGGTTATTACAATTAACAACTAAGCTACTGCTGTTTCTCTATGCTGTAGCACCGTGCTTTCTGAGTCGCAAGTTACAACTTTAAAGTGATGTGGTTGTAGCTTTAGTTAAGAGAAATGAATGCTTAGATGAATAATGGAAACGTGTATTTTTCACCAACGATAATAATAAAAACCGTTTATCATAATTACGAGCTATGCATCTGTTGTTTCTCTACGCTGTTACACCATGCTCTCTGCATCTTTCACCTTAAGTTACATCCTTATTGTGATGCGGTGGCAGTTCCAGTGGCGTAAAACCATTTTTATTACCATTGTTACTATCTTTCATCGAAGCCTATTGTGTGCGCAGCGTATCTTGAGTCCTGCAGGTATTTTATGAGCAGCTACGTCTTCCTGGAGGGAGCGGTTTTAATCGATGGCCGCCATTGTTTTTGTAACCATCTGGGATATCAACAAGGCACTCTGCTACCAAAAACATACAATCAATTATCTGTATTCGTTTTGACACGAACTCAAGATAGGCCGCGGACACTTTAATTACGAATTAATAGTACAACTGCCAATGCCTCACTTTAAAGTTGTAACTTGCAATGAAGAGAAGCAGAAAGCCCAGTACTACAGCAGATAGAAACTTCCTTGCAGCTTAGCTCCTAATTTTGATAAAACGTTTTTACTACCCATTCGAAAAATGTACATCTGATCCTTCATTCAAGCGTTATGACATCTACTTAGCTTAATTAGAACTGCCACTATGCACGGTGCTGCAGTGTAGTGAAACAGCCATAGCTTAGGTCCGGACTATGATAACCCGTTTTTTTTATCCTAGTTGAACAATAATAATTTTACCGTTTGTAAGCCTAATTACATACATTTATCTTAATTAGAACTACCAACACGTGTTATTAATTAATTAATGCATAAATTCACAAATTAATTACATATGTACGTTACAAGCTTGCATATTAAATGCATATTAATGCATTTTAAATACAATCTAAAACCAAGCACGTGGCTATGAACCAATATTTATTACGGATATTGTGTTCGAGCAGAAATATAAATAAACACTTAAGAATTGAAGGAACTTTGAATTGGAGAACAAATTAGAAGTGGTTTCTTCAAATATTCTTGGGTTGATTGCCGTATTCACAAACAGATAGAGCATACGTAACTTAAATCTTTCAGATAGGATCGAAATTTATGGTCTTGTGTGCGCTTTTGATTTAGTGGTAGCATCTTGGACTAATTACAATCAATTTCCAGAATCACGCTGTTGCGCAAATGGCGGGTTGGACTGGCCTAGATCCGAGTCTACCTTTAAACTCCGGGACCTAATTTTTGACTGTTGCTGTTGACTGTACCTGCTGCGAGAAGTGCTATTCCTGTTTAATGAGTTCTAGACTCGTATGTTTTAGGTGAACGGTTTACGAATAAATTCTAGAATTATTCCCTATAATACTAGGTGAAAGGCTTTTAGAGCAATTGTCTGAACGGCTGCGTGAAATACTGCTTGATTTGCGCATGCAGCTTATTCCTTCTCGCGTGAGTGAGCTCGTTTTGTTGCCAGATTTTGTTGAGCAGGTGGCGGCGCATAGTTGAGCTGTCGTCCTAGCGACAATAAGGATTGAGCGGTGTCTGTAGTTGCTGCTCTATCGGATTGTTTGTTGAATAAATGGTACGATTTAGTAAGAATTATGCCGCTAGGCTGGTTTAAAACTCTGCTAGAAGCAGTTTTCTTAGCTCTTAAGCATTATTAGGTGCTTATTAATTAGCTTGGTATAACTTTGAAAAAAATGTTTGACTTGCTTTCTTAAAATAAAATCGTATTTATGTAATTTTTTTCCGTTTAAGTCTCCCTTCTACCTGACCAATTTGTGAGATCTGTAGATCATCTCTGCTGTCTTTTTTTTTTTTTTGACTGGGCATGGGTTTAGTTCGAATCTTTAACTCTGACACCATTGTAAATCTCGCTTAAGTCCTGTTGGGTTGTGTCTAGAGCAGATTTATCATGTACGAGTGAGTGTTCTCGTACAGCCGGCTTATATTCTAGCAGCAAGTAATGAAATACAAATTCACAATTGGCATGCAAATTGAGGGCGAGGTTAAAATTAAATTAGGTTTATTCCGTTTAAATCGCTCCTCATTAAATCCCTGTGTAATTCCCACACTCTTAATCGGGAAGGGAAGGCTGAAGACGGTTCGGCGAGATGCGTCCTTGCTAGTGGCTAGCCGGGACACTATTTCTTAGGGAGTTAAGGCTAAACTAAAACTATTCTAGTCCATAGAGGAAATTTGTTCTTAGTTCTATTCAACGTAACTTGGCTGAGTTCTGCTGGAGAATCCTGGAACTCGGAGCTCAGAGACTGGTGGCAACAGGTCGTCAAAAACAAATTTAAGACTACTAAAATCCTGCTGTGGGGTCCTTTATTTATAACGAAATTGCATCCTGTTTCAAAATCCTTGTGAGCTGCTCCCGGTTCTGAATAGCCATGAGAAATAACCTGACTGGCTGTAAAACTGGGTCTGTAATGTGAAGAAGAAATCTGGATAACTCTGCACTTGGCTTCTTGGCTGAAGTGCACTAGGTTGAAGATGCTGTAGTAAGCGTCGTATGCTAGTGGTCCGAGGTTGTTTAATTAAGGCTAATGATCGAAATGGAGGTTGTATATGTTTACTGATAAGTGTTAAACGATAAATCAATCAAAGGAGGGTGATTTATTGCACCTATAAGTATCTGATACCAATATCGATCCGATACTGATATATTGTTAAAGTACTGCTAATCTTACTAAATTAAACCTATTTACACATGCAAGTATTCATCAACCTATTAAACAAATTTTAATTTCATATAAATTGTTATCTTCAGAAATGATTGGATGTTGGATTATCAAGGAATGATGTGTTTGGCTGCGAATCAGATTTGGTGGACGGCTGAGGTAGAAAATGCATTTGAGAAAATTAAGCTTGGAAAGAAATCTGCAATGAAAGAATATGCAGAATATCTGAAAATTCAAATGGATGGTTTGGTTATCAGGATTCGTTCAAAACTAGCATCGAATGACAGAAAAAAATTAAACTCTGTTCTGATCATAGATGTTCACGCAAAAGAAATTATTGACCAGTTCGTAAGAGACAGGTAGGTTTACATTATGCTGGATTCAGACGTTTTTTTGTTTTTATGTTTTTAAAGTTCTATTGCTCCCAGTTTTCTTTCAGTTGTAGGATAACTATCCTTTATACCATGGCTGTGACGTCACGCTAACTCAACGCCGCGCTAAATTTCCGTAGGTTAAATCCCGTTAACCAACACTGGAAGTGTGCGTCATCGCAAAAATGGCGAGTTATCAAGTTACCCCACACTTTTGCCGATAACCCACCTTTTTGCTGATAACCCACACTTTTGACACTTCCGGATCGGTTATAACAGATTGATTATCAATTTTTAACCCACGACTGCGATGATTTGATTTGAAAAGTGTCCACATCCTGTACCATGTATAGGAGAAGACTAACACCCTCTATGCCATAAATGCACAGACTGCAACTTCAGAACAAAACCATGTAAAAACATCTGTGCGAACCACAGTGAGACAGAAATTTGCAGATTAGAGGCCACGTGACCGAGTCGTACAAATGCCAAAATCAACATCCCAGGAAGGTGTTATTATCGGTTGATTTTCACTCGTCCAATAAAAGTAATCGCAGCACCTCACTGAAAATGAAGGTTCTAGCTTCGTTAGTCAAGGTAGGATCAAACCTTTCATTGCCTATTAATCCATCGCCACCATCAGATTTGATCCCCGTTAGTAACCCACCATACCCACCCGTGAACGAAGTCACATTGGGTACAATAACCCAGGTTGGTTGTTTGCTATTAAAACATGCATTACGGACATTTTAGATCAGCATATTGCAGATGAAAATGAAAGGGCTATTTGGTCCGTAAGAAGTGTTATATCCGAATTAATTCCAACCCTTCATCACTGGACCCTCGACCTAAAAGTCGAAGGGGGGGGGGGAGGACCTGCCTCAAAATAATGCCTCTGTTTACTTGGGCTTTCCTGATGTCCTAGAAGACTACGAACTGCGACCTCTCCAGTGGCCATGCTGGGTGTAACCTTCTAGAACTTCTAAGCATGAATCGCAAAGTACTTCCCCCCCCCCCAAAAAAAAAAGAGCATAAGAAATAGGAACACCAACTGTCAAAACATAAAGCTGCCTCAAAAGAGAGTAGTACGCTTTCAAGCACTAAACTTAAGAAGGCAGGACAGACACCATCAGGCTGTCGGGTCACTAGCTTAACAGCTCCTGTACGTAAGATGTGTGCCGAAACCCGTAGGTGGGACGACTCGTTCTTGGGGCCCTCGAAGTTTCAGTACAAGCAACTTTAATTGCAATTTAACTTCAGCCCTCTCAACGTCCCGCACAAGCTTTTCTAAATTGGCAGTCTTCACCCGATTAATTGCAGTCGTCCAAGTCACAGTCGGCACAACTGCCCCACCCAACCTCGCTCAACAGCAATCCAGTGCAGTCGTTGTCTAATTCACATTCAGCACAACTGCCCCACCCAATGTCTTTCAACAACAATATAGTGCAGTAATTTAGCATTACAATTTTGAGGTCTCCAAATTGATTGGGAACCCCCGCAAACAGTGGCACAGTCGATGTCGCTACCCCGACCTCAACTGACCATTATGCAACATTTCTTATTATTAAACAATGTGTCCCGACAAATGTGTCCCGACAATGTGTCATTTAAGTCCCAGCAGTCATTCTTGCTGTAGTTGCAGCAATCGCCCTCAGGCACTTAGTCACCTTTTATTATGCAGTCGCATCATGGAAATCTGCAGTTACCTACCCGCGGAATATCCCCGGTGCCCCTGGCAAATTTTTTTACAAGAAAATTGGAATCATCGCCACATGCTCTATCATCCCACGAATTGGGGGTGATAGAGACAAAGTTTCTGAAACTTAGGACAACGAGCAGGAGAGTTCTAAAGGATCCCTCGATTGAGAACATCTCTTAGGCAAGACCTGCCACTATCTGCTGGAGCGTTTTTGCAGGAAAAAGCCGGAAATTGATACAAAATCTCTGGAACTAACAAGCAGAAAGCGTCTTTAAAAAAAAGAGGATATCAGGCTAATGTTGGACTCCACACCAGGTCTCTGTAGTCCAGTAACCCGAAGAAGAATGAAGGAATAAAACTCTTCATCAATCTGAGGTTCCTCAATCAATATATAGTAAAAGAATATTACAAGATGGAGATGCTGACATCAATCAGAGGCTATTCAACAAGATGAAATCACCACCTCCATTGACTTGGAAGATGCGTACCTGCATGTTACCCTTTCCCCTCAGTATTCCATCTGTTTCATTTCGCCTGCCAAGGAGTGGTATTCAAATTTGAGATCGTCCTATTCAGCCGAAATATGGCGCCCCATGTGTTCACAACAACCCTTTGATTTCTTCACTGCTGAGGCGTTAGAGCAGGTGCTTACTTAGACGACTGCTTACTAAGAAACAGCATGTCGGATCGTGAACGAAACTTAATTCTGTTACCTGATATTGAGGTGGTTGGGTCTAGGTATGAACCGAGAGAAGTCCCACCTGCAGCCTGCAAAGAAGTTTACGTTCCTGGGCGACAACGGTGACACGGAAACCTTCACCGTCATCCAGATGTCGATCAGGAAATTACTCAGAGGGCTCGCCAACTGAGCCAGTGTAAATCTCTCGTAAATCCCTGGATGGACTCTGAGGATTAAGAGTACAATAAATAGTCGTACCGGCCGGCAATAATCAGTAGTAAGTAACAACAATACTTAATCACAAATTTCTAAGCAAAGAAGGGAGTCCACACAAGGTTGTTCAGTTCGAATATGTTAAATTCATTATTGAAGATTATTTATCCCCCTCTTAAATTCCCATTAAATGCTCTCTTAAATTAAACGAGGGTTAGGGGAAATAAAGGATGGTTCTGATTAAGGATGCTTCCGTGCAAAACACTGGAGAAAAAGCTCCTTTAACTACAGTGGAACCTCTTTATAACGATGACCAAGGGTGCTAGGAAGTAGAATGTTATATCAGGTTTATTGTTATAAACGATCACTTTTGCGTGTAGTGGTGCTTAAAGAGCCTCGAAAATAGCATTGCTATAACAGGTTTATTGTTGTGAGAGGTATTGTTGTAACGAGCTTTAAAGGGCAATTACATCCATTTTGACATGCACGTGTTACTTTTGGACCACTTAAACAATAACTAAACACAAGAATTGCGGTAAGAATACGTTATGTACGTCCGATACAACAATATAATTACTGCAACACCAAAACACGAGACGGGGCCGCCATTGTTTTGCTGGAACGCGCAGAAATTAATGCCGACAGATGGTAGCCATCGATTTCGACACGCAGCCGAATGAGATAGCTCTATTGGGTGTGAGAGCTCAAGCGACCGACGGCATTACCTGGCCGACAGTTGTAGTGTCCAGCTAAGGCCGTCGGACGCTTGAGC
>JAHWFP010028624.1:21369-35810 GCA_023313725.1 Lithobius niger
CACGTGCATGTCAAAATGGATGTAATTGCCCTTTAACTGTATTCTAAGTCCACATGGGCTGGAGTTAACCAACGTTCAACTTAGCTCTGTTAATGAGGCTGAAGGGTCTTGGTCCAGAGGCTCAGTAACTGGGGGCAAGTGGGGATCCAAAAATATATTTTAGACTGACTTTGTTCTCCAGGGAACCTCTATTTAAGGAGAAACCTGCATTCTGTTTCTATTGTTTACAGAGGTTGAGCAGTATATGATGCATTGGGTCAGAGATGATTGGCTCTCTAACTAGGTTAATATTGAGTAAGAAAAATTTGGATAGCCCCGTGCCTGGATTCAGGCTGAAGTACACTAGGCTACTGTAATAGTATTGAATGTCTTTTGCTAAAGCTATTATATATAATAATTAGAAATATGGAAGCTGTAAAGGACTGATGTTTGTTAATAAGTTGTTAATATCGATGGTGAGTATCGGGTCGTGTATCGGTAATGCTACCAGTACTGATACCGATATCGATTTATCAGAAAATGGTGCTGAAAGTGCTAATTGTGCTATATCAAAACCTATTTACACCAGCTGATAAGCCAGATGGACTGGATGGCCATTCTAGCCGCCATGGGCGTGTGGTGATCCAGGTGAATTCATTGGATTTATCAAGAAGTTTGGACACCCAAACGATCATGGAAAAAGGATCATGCTTTAGAGTTCTGCCCTGTGGAGACTGGATGTGTTGGGCTCCTCTAAACACCAAGGAATGATGTCCCCATTCGTATTGCGTCCTCAGAGATCCTTCTCTTCACGGATCCACCCATTGCAGGCGTGAGTGCCCACATGGGATCTCTCATGACCTCAGGTACCTGTTCACCTCAGGAGAGGACACTCCACATCAACACCTCGGAGCTTGAGCGATTCACTATGCCATCTGCTGCTTGTCTTCGGACCTGTGTGGGAAATCAATGTGTGAAAACGCCTCGGCAATTACCTACATCAAAAGTGGAGGGGGAACAAGGTCCTTCACTAAGTACGCTGAGGTATCAGCCCTCTTCACCCTGTTTCAAGATTTCCAAGTGTCTCTCCATCCAAGTCAAATTGCAGGGAGGAACTGAGGAACTTTGTGTCTCCGTTCCGAGCCGACCAGGCTTGGGCAACAGATAGACTGAGCATCTCATGGACAGGGATATGGGCATACTGTATCTATTTCTGCCATTCTTTCTCCTCCAAACAGTCATCAACAAAATCAGGATGACTTAGGGGGAATTCATCCTCATCTTCCACCTATTGCCGGTAGCCCCATGGTTCATTAATCAGATTGAAGCATGGAAGAAAAACCCAGTCGAGCTCCCGCTGAGGAAACACCTATTCACAACATGAAAAAACACTTTATCCGAATTTGGAATCCTTGCATCTACACGCTTGGTGGCTCTGAATAACGGCCACTAGCTATAGGATTCTCTCAATCCACGGTGGATCAGATGATACATAGCCATCTATAAGCAGCCCTGAAAGTCTATGAGTATGAGAGCAAATGGAGAAAGTGGATGGAATGATGCTTCCCGCAAAAGATTGACACCTGTAACCCACATGTACAACAAGTAGCTGAATTCCTAGTACACCTGTTTCAAAGCGACCTCTGAACCAATCAATGGTTATAGATCCGTTCTCAATTCAGTCCTTTGCCTTATGGACAAAAGGTAGGTGATACTTGCAATCTCAAGGCTAAATCCAGGCCTTTGGAGTCCACTAAGACTTTTTCTTGATTGGAACATCCTGCAAAGAGTCCGTCGGAAACTGCTTATGAACCTCTCCACAAAGCACCACCCCATCTCCTAACTCAGAAGATGGTGTTCCTTCTAGCACTAGCAATGGCAGCATGGCAAAGAGGTAGCTGCCTTAGCAAGGGACCAGGAATACTCCCATCACTCTTAGACACTGGTCGAGCAGCACATTCCTAAGCCCTCCAGAATTTCAGGTGAAATGTCTATGGCCTGAGCATACCTCTTCACCTATTGTAGTCAGGCGCTCTCACCAATTATGGATTCAGCAGTTCGGAGAGGGTATAATGTCCTGTTCAAGTATTAAGATTTTATCTGTAAGCAACCAAGCAACTAACTCCTGTTACACAACCCCACAATGGGTCGAAGGAGCTGAAGAACCGGATGAAGTGCAGTCGGAAACACACAGGCACTGAAGACGGGACGAAATCTTGGATCTCCCTTTTCGTCAAGCTCCAAAAGGAATGAAACACCTCGGAGGTCCCAGTATCTTGGGCTATGGTCAGTCAGTGATTCGACATTGTGATTCGACAGGCATGTGAAAACTCCCCAAAAGCCGTCGTTGGCAAATACACACAAACTTCGGGTGCTTGCTTGCTCCTGGGCTTTCACGGCTAGCATGCTCATCAATGAAATGCTATAGGCCTGCTTGTGGAAGCGCAGAACGTTCATCAGCCACTGCATGCAAGATTCGCATGAGGCAATGGCTGGAATAAGCGGAAAAAGTCACATCGTCGCAGGGAACCAATTTACAAAGCAGTGAGTCGTCACACTGGCTGCAATCGGTGAAGAGAAAGAAGGGTAGTATTGGGGAACTCATAGAGTGCGTAAGGTCTGACTAGAAAGGTAGGAAGGTGTTAAAAATATTGTGGATTGAAGACCGAGTGTGTTAGATGGGTTTTCTGGAAAAATCAAAGTTGTTAGAGGGAAAATTTCTTAGGAACTGCACTTCGGTTCAATTTGCCCTCCTCCAGGTTGGAGAAGGTAAGTATTTTAGGATAGTAGTAAAAATGGAATTTTATTCGTATAATCAGTTTATACTTATCCTAAAATACTTACTTACCTTAAGATTACCCCCCTGCCTCCCCACTAGTTGAACCTAAAGAATACAAAACGAAAAGCGGCTGGATTCACAGTGAATACGCCTAGTGAAACGTAACGCCACCAGGCGGGAGTGATAGCAGTTGGTGGGAGACAGAATTTTGCGTGGGGCATTAGGACGTAGATCTATTTCAAGGAGTGAAATACTAAAGAGAAACAGGTAAGTATTTAGCATAAATAAAAACTAATTTTAGGATTAAAATACTGTTTTCAATTCAGCTTCGACGCAGTATTTGTTCGTATTGCTGCAGTCGAGCTATATACCCTTCTTGCACGCAGCCTTTTATACTTTTAGATTACATACAGATTTCACCTTTCAATATCCAATATTATAATTATCTTTTGAGGTACTTTTAGTTGAGGTCAGCATGTATAGTTATACAGTACACCTTCCGTGTGCATTCATACTGGTTGACTACAGCTGCCATGCCCGATGTTCGCCTCAGTTCGTAATTTGCTTTAATTTTAGTATCCTAGATGCAAGTGAATTTCAGTGGGAAAGTCAGTTGCGTTTCTACTGGATTCTGCAGCCAGATAATTTATTTGTTACCCAGTGTACAGGTACATTTGATTATGGTTATGAATACATGGGACTGAATGGAAGATTGGTTATTACACCACTGACTGATCGTATATACTTAACGATTACGCAGGTAAGGCACTATACTGGAAACATTTATTTTAAATGGTGGACAGTTTGAGTATTAAAACAAATTACTTTTTGCAGGCTTTATCAATGTATTTGGGTGGGGCTCCTGCAGGACCTGCTGGTACTGGAAAAACTGAAACAACCAAAGATTTAGCGAAAGCTTTGGCGTTGCTGTGTATGGTGACGAACTGTGGTGACAATATGGATTACAAGGTCAGTTAAAAACGATTTTTGTGTAAAATAAAGAGGAGTGTTTTAAAATAGTTACTGAATGAGCACAAGAGATTGCTTTGTTACTGCTTTTATCCTTTGTGACCACTTTTGATTAAACTCAAGATTAATTTAAAGGTCATCAGCATGAATACAGCTGATGCTGGCAAAATTATTTCTTACTATCTGTAAAATACTATACCTCCAGTATATATGCTAAAATCGTTTCGATTTGGCTTTTCCTACCCGAACTACTCCATGTCCCTTTAATTTTAATTACCAGCAATGCAATGAGGTTCCCCTTTCAGCCACTAGGAGTGCCAGTGACGCTTCTAATGATCATCTGTTCCAGCCATTGTTGCACACTTTCCGTTTCGAGTATGGTAGTTAACGGACGCACATTTGGTGCTCCTGGTTTTTGTGGCGAATCGCCAAATTTGCCGCCTGGACGAGTAATGACAAGTGGAAGCTCAAGAGAGTTTGGGGTAGAGTTTGTCGTGCAAATGTATTAAAACTCCATTGGTTATTCATCTTGCATCCAGCAGATGTCGGCCGTGCAATTTTACGGAATCAAAGTGTGCACTGTGTGATTTTATGGACGGAAATATGATCAAGAAAGTGTTAAATTCTTGGAGAAATCTGTACAACGTCGTTTGCAGCTGCAAAAAAAAAAGATAGGTGTCTAATGCTTCATCTTCGAAGATTAGGTTTGACCCCAATAATCTACAAATAATTGTGAATGCCATGCGTGAAGCTGGGAAAACTGATATGAACATTAAAGTGGACTTGAGGAGGAATCGATTGCCGGAAATGGAAGAGCTCATGAAGCTGGATTTGCTGCGCTGGAAGGAAAGATGCAAGCGTTCCTCGGTCAGGTTATGGCGAATCGCCAAGCGGCGATCGCCTCCAGCTATTCACCAAGGCAGGTGCTGCCATCTAGCGGTGGTGGCGGTGACTATTTTTGTGGCGTTGCGTAGCGAATCGTCGTTTGTGTGAGCCCTCTCGGTTGAAGACGTAAACGTTTTAGATGTGGATTTTTTGGAGGAGAATGGTGTGCTGGATGAACGGACATTTTTCACTGGGTCTGTGGCAGTGCAGCAGCAATCAGTCGAGGGGACTGCAGCTGTCTGTGCGGGACAAAGTTGCAAGTGTGGTGAGTATTGTAGTCAGCAACTTAGCTAGAAACTCGAAAGTGCGATGCCTTCTCGAGGAGTTTTTTAGGTAGAAACTCCGAGGGTGCGATGCCTTCTCATGGAGTTAGCCCCAAAAGATCTCGCAGGGAAGAAAACCCAAAAAGTCGAGATGGTGCCACAAAGAAGAGGTCCTCGGTGGAGAGGAAAGACCCACACTCGGGGCGTGGTGAACACCACAGAACCCCGGTCCCCGGGTGACGTGAAATGTTCAGCCGACAAAAGAACTGAGTCGCTCCCGAGTTTGTCCCATCATCAGCGTTCCTCGGGCGATGCAAAGAGGCTGGGATATGCAAGGACGCAGCTGGTCGCCACATTGACCATCGCCGTGGGTAGCACATCTCGTCAACAGGCGTGTCGCATCGCCAGGACGTGTCGATTTGCCCATTTTCCAGTTCAAGGGTCTCATGGCCAAGCACTGTGAGCTGCGGTTGCGGGCGTTCTGATGGGGTAGTGATGTAGTTCTGTCAGACTCTATGAAGAAGCTTCAACGCTTCATGCCTGCGCTTTACGGTGGTTCCCACCATTGACCAGCGGTCACGGCACAAGGAGTGTTCTCTGGAGACATCTTCTAATCCTTGCTTTTCTTTTATTCCGTTAAGGAATTTTTATTTTAAATTCCTGGCTTGTTAATGACACTGCTTTTTCAATGAGGGTCTGTGGCTGCATAGGGCAATTTACCACATTTGCACATTGCCCTGTTTTTGTGAAGTGCGAGGCCAATTGCTTAAACGTTTGGAGTTTTGGAATGAAAACCCTTGATTGTCTTTTGTTGGCTTAGTGAGAGTTTTTCTGCTGTTTTGTTTCTGTCCTTCACAGACACTTGATTAGGCCTATGTTGACAGGTAATCCTGCCAAGGGTCGACCCGTCACCCCTCCCCCCCCAAAAAAAAAAAACCTCACACATGGTGTGTGGCTAGGTGGGGGCCTTTTTCCATTGCAAATGGAAACTCGGTTCTTTTCTGTGAGTTGAGAATTTGGTTTATGCGACTTCTAAAGTCGTTGAGATTCTGTTTAACTGGAATTCGCAGTTGTTATTTTACAATGCCATGTCTACATTTTCATCTCTTTGGGCCTGGCATGGTTTCCGGAGAGATCGGTTCATGACTGCTTGTTATTCAAATTTTTACAGAGGATCTTGTTGGGCTCCTTCTTCCCAGGTCGGAAGGAGTCCCCTCCCCCCACCGTCGTGCTATGCTAGCCCCAGCTGCATTGCTCGGATGGGGGCTTCTCAATCTCAGTGGCAGTGGCAGGGCAGGTGTTGCAGCAGTGGGTTTTCCTCAACTCAAGGAAGGACTGCAAACAACCGCATTCTGTGGAGTCCGACACAGCACAAGGACATGCGTCAGAGTTGGATCGAATGAACGCTTTTGAAGTGGAAATGACGTCACAGACTGTGGTAAATGGTGCACAATGGACAGTGACACAACCTTGTACACAGTGGAGGGAGCAGTCACTGCAGCAAAACAGCGTGACAGTGCCTGTTTCCTTATGAAGGAGAAAGATGCACCTCTGGATGTGAAGCAGGTGGGTATCTATTTTCTCTAAACCTCTGGTTTTTTTTTTATGGTTATTGCTAACAGTTGTGTCACTTAAGCGGGAATGCAATGCAATGAGGGTGCGGGTTCTGGCTGTCCCACCATCCAATTGGACAAAGTCAGCATATATACTGGAGGTATAGTATCTTACAGATAGTGAGAAACGTAAATTTAACCCTGATTAAAATTAGTTTTTACTACCTTAAAATACTTACGTCCAGTACCAGCCCAGCCTCCCCGCTTCGCAGGATCCTAAGAAATTGGATAAGGGTATGGAAACGAAAAGTGTGTAACAATTGCTGGAACAGATGATTATTAGAAGTGTCACTGGCTCTCCTAGATGCTGAAAGGGGAACCTCATTGCATTGCTGGTAATTAAAATTAAAGCGACATGGAGTAGTTCCGGTAGGAAAAGTCAAATCGAAACGATTTTAGCATATATACTGGAGGTAAGTATTTTAGGATAGTAAAAACTAATTTTAATCAGGGTTAAAATTTAAGTATTTCATTAGATTGTTTATTGAGATCAAGTTGTGAGTGAAGACAATCAATTGCATTGATGGCAACCACCAAGCTCTTACTTGCCGTACACTTTTAGCACTCCTATTCACATTTTGCAGTGTTCTGGTTCTGTAGTTTTAAAAAGTTTAGTAATTTTTTAATTTTGCAGTTAATCTCTTCCTGTAGACATAATGCCCAGCGGAGGTTTTTAAATTTGAAAGGCCTACGTATACATTGGTTGGAAATGCTGTCTGATTTTGTAGCCTCTTAGTTTGGAGACCAAGACTTTTAACAACTCGGCTGTGCCTTGCTCGCTTTACTCAGGTTTCCAGGGAAACCCTCATCAAACTCGCTTTTGTAAATTCTTCTGCATCTGCAGACATCCAAGAGGGGGAATTTTTTTTTAAGTCTTGTGTGTACGTAGGGAAGTAACACTACTCAATCCTCTTGGGCTAGAAACCAAGCCTTTAACAATTCAGCTGTGCTTTGCTCGTTTCACTCTCGATTCTTAGGGAACCGTCATGAAACTTGCTTTTTGTTGCTGGATTTGCTTATTTCGTTTTCTTTCGTATGCATGTGTCTTAGTGTGAAAGGGGTTAACGGAAACTGCAAAATCTCTTCACCTGCAAGTGGCTTGAGGTTTCGAACGTCGCAAGTGTACAGCTAGTTAGTTAATGACCCGAAGGTAATAACATTTCAAACAAATGACGTGGCCAAGTTGTGCTTTTGACGGTTCTTACCATTAATATAAAGCTACATTTGGTGAACATGGGTAGCATTTGTCACAGGACCGACTCCTTTATTAGAGGCATAGTTTGTTATCTTGGAGTACAATTTTCATATTCGGAATGTTCGTCACTTACTAGTTTCTGTCTTTTATTCACAACTCAAGAATAACATGTTGTTTACCATTTCAGTCAGTTGGAAAGATTTTTGCCGGTTTGTGCCAGTGTGGTGCTTGGGGCTGCTTTGATGAATTCAACCGAATTGATATCTCCGTGTTGTCAGTTATCTCCACACAGTTGAAAACGATGCAGAATGCCCTGATCCAAAAGGCTAAACGGTTCTTGGTAAGAACTGATTAAATATTTTAATCATACAATATTCACAATTTTTGCATCTAAGAACAAGTAAATTAAAAGTAGATTAAGCATTTTCATTTATCGAATTATCCAAAGCCTGCAACATATAAAAAAAATCATTAATAACAGTCGGGGCAAATTACAATTAAAAGAAGAGTCTGCAGAAGGAAAGATGGAAGGCCCAAAGGAAGCATTTCATTGTTTCATGAAATGGCTAATTATTTTGCATTTTAGGCATTTTTGTTGTAGAAAAGGTGAGGAACCTACTCTTTCAATGCTGGACTGGAAATAATAGCAAATACTACAGCCACTGCAGCCATGCTGTGCACATGCCTGAGCACTTTATGAAAGTGAAACTGACATCTGTTGGTAGTGTGTATATGCTTAGTAGCTACCAGTTAGTTACCCACTTGATGAAGGCGCTGGGATTTCCATTGCAGGCGGTTCGTCCTCAGAAAATAAATTGTCGTTAAGCATAAAAAAAGAACCTGACTGCAACTGGCACAGTTTAGCATTATACATTTTTGATTTACTAACATCTATTATTAAATTCTATTATAAAATTATTAACATATAATATTAAATTCCAAGTTCAAGCTAATTTGCTGTAACACTTTTATTTCCACAGTTTGAAGGCCAGGATATATCGCTAGATCCTAAAATGGGAATTTTTATTACCATGAATCCTGGGTATGCCGGACGAACAGAACTTCCAGAATCTGTAAAGGCTCTTTTCCGACCAGTCATGTGTATTGTACCCGATCTTGAATTGATCTGTGAAATAATGCTATTTTCAGAAGGCTTCTTCTCTGCTAAGGTAAACTGAAATCTTGCTTTTACATTTTTTCTGTTGGGTAATATCGGCTGAAAGAAAAACTTTCTTCTAAAGGGTGACTTTTCATTGAACTTGCGTTGCTGTTTTAATAGCTTGGATTAATATGGAAAGTGGGTTTGGTCACTTCTACTGAATGAGTTGTTCAGACTTGATCACCACATTATTGAGGCCAACAATGGCTGCATTGGTTGTGGCAATTTCAAAATAATCATACTAGAAGCCATTAATAATTTGTAACAATTATTCAGATAGTCTGACCCTAGCGAGGCATTTTTTCTGTTTAGCACATTGGCTGATGAGTTTCAATTTCAACTGGACGTGATTTACTGCGTGAGCAAAAAAAAAACTGCATCATCGTCATCATCATCCATCATTTGTTTCAAGGATCGAAAACAAGTTGACCTAGCTTCCCTGCACTCACTTAAATTAACCTATGCTGCTTCTGTTGGCACGGTTCTGTTTGTCTCTGTGAGCCTTCAACATCAGCGAGTAATGTGCATGAGGGAAGACGAAGGCCAAGGTGACTAATAAGTATGCACGTCTTGTGTAATCTCCCAGTGATCAATAAACAAAGTAAGTGGAAACCAAGTGTCATATCACAGTTATAAAGTTGGCGGTTACTAAATCGATTTACCGCGGCTCACTTTCTCTGCCATCTTGCTTGTTTGCCTTCGTGGAATTGACTCTTTGACCACTGATCTCCCTCAATGCCCAACTGCTGTTTTGAATGCCAGCGGGGTAAGGATAGGATTGGCAGTGGGGAAGCACTGATAGTAGTAAAATGATTATTAAACTGTTTTGTATTCATTTGTCAGAGAAAGGTTTCATGTGTGACTGTGTTTCATTCTTCACAAATGTACATGCCTAGAATAAATTGCCACACAGTTTTTCTCATTTCATTTGTAATCATATCCCTAGATCTCAAATAAAGACAGCCATGTTACTGTATTCATGCTAATGAGTTTACTGACCTCCTGTATTAAACAAAATTTTTTGTTGCTATTTTGGGAACTGCCTGGCTTATTTCCTTCTATCTTTATTTTTTTCATATCTATTAAAATATTGTTTATTGATTTCAGAGCTTGGCAAAGAAGATGAATATTTTATACAAACTGTCTCGAGAACAGCTGTCAAAACAGTCTCATTATGACTTTGGGCTGAGGGCTTTAAAATCAGTCCTTGTAATGGCTGGGGAATTAAAACGAAGTGCCCCAGACTTGCCTGAGGTGCGATATAAGAATACAATTTTTGTTTATTTAGATCATGATTTTTTAAACATCTGGAATTTTAGCTTTCTGTTTGCTTTGGTGTAGGATGTGGTTTTGATGCGTGCCCTCCGTGACATGAATCTACCCAAGTTTGTGTTCGATGATGTGCCTCTTTTCCTTGGTTTAATATCAGACTTGTTTCCTGGATTAGAGTGTCCTAGAGTTCGTTACCCAGCTATGAATGATATGGTGGAGACTATTCTTTTAGAAGGAGGCTACCTTCTTTTGCCAATTCAGGTAACAATCTTGTAAATATCACTATTTATCTAACTATAGTCTTACTGTAATTTTAGAAATTTAATAATTAAAAAAAGGGTTAATCGAACTGTACATCTAAGATGGTTACAATAGACATCAAAATCATACACAATACATAAAACCACAAAACAGAACACGTATCTCCAAGTTCCTTTAGGTTTTCGGTGGCTGACGGCAACCTTCAGAAAGAACACTTTCACTACACGAGAAAGACTTTACTTCATTGTGAAATTTTTGCATGTGGAAATGGGACCACTGATCTACACAATATCATCATGACATTCAAGATGTGAGCTCCACTTCTCACTAAACTTGTTGCAAGCTAGGGCTTCACAAGTTAGTTGATTGTGCTGTATGTGGCTCTCATCAATCATGGGTCTGAATCAAGCAGAATGGAAGTCTTGTCCCAGGCAATGGAGTGGTTCGTTTCTTTGTGGTAGGCTGCTATACCGTTTTTTAAAACAGTCTTAGGCTATTCCCCACATTGTTAATATGTTTAATTTAGCAGCATTAGCATTGATTTAACGATAAACCGGTATCGAATCAGTATCAATATTGGATGCTTAATTATCAGTACGATAAACCATCCCTATTTTATCTTTATTTAACTTCTAATAATAGTCACGTACAATGCCCATTTTGATCATTACGGTAGCCTTAAATAAACAATCTTGAAACGCTAGCAGCCAACGCTCACTGCAGCGCCGTCAGGCTAGTACACTTCAGCCACAAGCCAGGTTCTGAGTTATCCAGATCAGTGGTCAAATCAGTTGTCATGCCCAGCAGCCAACAAGAACATTTGGCACTTCCTCCCAAACTGGGATCAGGTCTTGAGGACTAAGGAAAAGAGATCCAGAAGAATGTACTAGCCTTTAATTTTATTTTTGACAATCAGTTGCCACCAGTCACTGAGCACCCTGGCCCAGGATTTCTTCAGCAGCCCTACAACCTAAGTTAAGTAGAAATTGGGACTTAGATCATATATGGACTTAGAGAATAGTTTAGAAGTAGCCTTCACCCATTAAGAGCTAGAGTCCAAGCTAGTATTTAGCAAGGGCGCATCTAGTTAGATTCTTCATCCCACGCCGCTCATTTAATTAAGAGTGCGGGGACTAAACTGGGAATTAACGAGGGAGCAATTAAACTCTGAAGTAAATTGAATTTAATTTAACTTTAATTGCTGCTTGACAAAACGTGCAGTCTGGTTGGGAGGGAGAGGAGGGAGGGCCTTCACACCTCCTACAGCTGTAGAAAATGCAGGAGCGTCTTGATAGTAGGTGGGTTTGTTGTTGCAGCACCTGAGAAAATGCTGGACTGCCTCACTCCTTCCTGGTAGATGACTGCTGGGCCGAAGCGACCGGGGGGGGGGAGAGCTCCCCCTCCAAACCATCCAAGAAACACATACAGTTGGCAAATTCGAGTTGTCGAGTTGGCAAAATCGGACAAATTTTCACTGCAAATTCCAGTTTCCACGAGTACTGGTTAATTATTATCATCATTTCGTCAGTTTGAAAGTAAAGTTTACAATACATTTTTTTTTTGCCATCTGTTTTCGCAACACTTCTGTGTAGCTTGGGAGTAACTGAAACGCTGCCCCTGATCATTTCTGGTTGCTTCCCTGCACAGCTAGGCTGTAAGGAGTGGGGGAACAGCAGCTCCACGAAAATTTCCGTAGTTGTCCAAATTGAAAATTGACTTGGCCGTTTTGTTTGCTATGTCACCACCATAACTTATAAGTATCACAGATAATGTAGAAAATAAAAACAAAAAAAAAAACTGTATCCCCACGAGTTTGAAGTCATGATAACAATCAACTTCGCGAAAATCGTACACAGTTGGCAAAACTAAAAACTGAGTTGCTATTTTACTTCCTGTAGTTCTTTTTCTGTTAGACAGTGCCGCTCAGAAGGGGTATTAGTGTGGAGCAACTTGTAACTGGTATTTAAGGAGGGTAGAATATTACTGGCATATTAATATACCAAAACACAACATCACTGCCAAGATTTAAAGCGTTTCTTAGGTAAAACAGAAATATCAACAAACTCTGCATAAAACAAACTCTGCGTAAGGATTTCTGCCAAGTTATCGCCGTCTAAAGTTGTGATATCAAATAAATTTTTAAATAATTAATGTAGAGTTGCCTATTTGATTTACTAGTTCGTCTGCTAGTCCATCAGTCCCTTGGTTTTAGTTAAAACAGTAACGTGAACTAAAGCTGTACTTCATGAAAATCGGGTACAGTTGGTAAAATCAAAAACCTAGTTGGAAAAATTGAATTAGCTGTTTGATTTTCTGTTGTCCTTTTTCTGTTACCTATCGCCACTAATTTTATTAATGCAGAAACAACTACATTTTTCAAATGAAAATTGTCAAAAATTTTAAACTTGTTAATTTCGAAGGTCCAAAATTTGACGATAAGAGTTCATAAGATCCCATATTAAAGGACAAAAGTGACCCAAAGGCCACGAAATGAGGGCAAAAATTACCCTACGGGACCGGTAATTATCGCTGGGGTGGCCGGAGGACCCTCTCAAGGGGGAGGTCATAAATTTTTCAGGTCCCGTCCAAAGGGGGAGGTCAAAAACACACTGACCAACTGGAAAAAAATCATTTTTGGACCACAAAAAATGGCACTCAGTCAAAATTTCCAAAAACGGCTCTGCTTCTGGGGGGCTTACAGCGCTCCCCCAGAGCTTAGCGGACCCCCTCAAAAGTACTTTACTGGCAGCACTACTGGCATACTTTAAAGCAGTTGGCAAAATCATAAGATGAGTTGGCAAAATGAGAGTCACTCTCTCTCTCTCTCTCTACCCCCTCCCCCCCCCCCACCCAAGTACCCTTCGCTACGGCCCTGGATGACTGATGATTTCATAAGGCCTACTTTCCTTCCCATTTTTATTCTCGCTCTCACCTCTCGCTTTGAGCTCCTGCGCTCGGCGCCATGCCCTTTTTGTCTCTGTTACTTAGTGCAGCAGGGTAACCCAGAACCAGGTATTTGCGCTTGGCTTTCTCAAGTTATTGTTAAGGGATTAAATTGGACTTAATTGCACAAATTTCACTAATTAAGATAATTGATAATAATTGGAAATATAAGCATAATCTCTTTGTTATGTTAATGTCATTCATTAATGAATAATCGAAATAAAGTGCATGATACACACTCATTTATTGTTATTCTAAAATGCATAATAATTTAAATGAAGAGCTTTGAAAGACCAAAGGAACTGAGGAAGAAAGGGGAAGTCAAAACGTAAGCAAAACGCGTAAGAGAAATGTATTTCCTTTAGACAAACAACATCCGTTTAGATAGAAAAGCATCAACATTCTTGAGGCAGTGCACAGGATGTAGCCATCCGTTCTTGCAGCGAGGTCCGGATACGAGCTGTCAAGTTGACGTGAGCAAACAGTTGGATAAGCACTTAACTTGTGAAGATGATAAAGTTGATAATAGCATAAGGCAGGACGTCATTAAAATACTGTCATTCAAAAACAGTAGAGCTTACTACAAAAAGGGGAAACATAAAATGGCCGATGATCAGATGAGAGCCAAGCAGTGACTCTACAGTGCGTTCAATTTGTCTACTCAGTGATAGCCAGCAAAGCCGAATCATACAAGTGAGGCCGATGGACGAGAGGGGGATTGCGTTGCCGTAGCAATGGGAGGCTAACTGCTTAAACCACAGCTAAGTATAAATGCTAGATCGTTCTGAGGTTGATTAGCTTATTAATTGGATTGACTTACTATAATAATCTGAATAGATTAAATCGGGGAATCAGAATAGACTCGAGAGTCTAAGGCAGATTAGTTTGGCTAATTGTTTTATATTTTGTGAGAGTCAAGAATACGATAGGCCGAAAGGCTCATTGCTGCTACCCCTACTCCTCGAGGAACCTCTGCCAGGACCAAGGGAACTTTCTCTGGAGCTACGCGGGTCAACCACCGATACAACACTAGATCCCAGAGCAGGAACGTCGGTCCTATGATTCCACCGACTTGCCAGGAACTACACCTAACAACGGACACTACAACTGCTCCTCCTCCCCC
>JAHWFP010028624.1:36210-105263 GCA_023313725.1 Lithobius niger
TCTCCAAGTCAAAAGGCGTTCAACGCTCGAAGTGCCTGAGGAAGGTGGGAGATCTGTCAAAAAGATAAAGACCACCGAAAATTCGCACCCTGATTTGTGACAATCGAGGGACAATTTTGGTAAATAGCGTACCATGTTTAATTAAGAGTCAAGAATATTGAACTCGACTTTCAATCCCTATCCGTGTCTTACTTTCAGGCCATTTGCATTTTAATAATTACCGCTCAATTATAATTCCATATTCAATATTAATTATGAAGGCTAGATAAAGCCTAGTTGGAAATACTTAAAATGAATCCAGTAATCAATCTGTGTGTTTTATTGTGTTCATAGACTTATGTAACTTTTAATACACAAGTGTATGATTGTTACCATTCTTGACATTGTGATTTTACACTGACTAAAAATTGACTGACTAAAACTCCAAACAGTATTGTAATGCAGTTTCACCAGTGGAAGAGTTGTCTATCACTTGGTGGAGCTCTTTCGTGAGAATCTCCCTCAGTTGGATTTTTGGGTGGCAGTACCTAAAGGAAATAGCTCGCCCTGTGTGTGTTGGCTTCTGGTAGGGCTCTAAGCACATCTTGTCTTCCCTGTGCAGAAGTGATCGTGTTTAGGAATGGCAGCGACGAATCCTTCTCATCTTGCTGGATGCCGGCCATTCAGTTTCTTACTTCCTGCAAATCCTGCAATAATAGTAATATTGCTAAAACCACCTTTTTACGCTATTTACTGCTCGCTTATGAACTAAGAAGCCCATTTTTTATGTTCTCCCTAAGCTTTTCTCCACTGCCGCCAGGTGGCGCTGCACGTCCTTACCGACGTCAGCGCCCCCACCAGTCCAACCTCATCACTTTTTGAGCACTCCATCGTGGATGGTTGTGTGAGTTCTTACTGCGTGCTTCGCGAATTAACAAACGCGTATTATGGGCTACAACAACGGACTTCGATGTCAAGAAGTGGATCCCACGAGAGGCTTATGGAAGGCGGTGTTTTTTGGTCGGCCGGTCGTTGCCGAGGGCAAGATGGCGGCCGAGAATGAAGCTTTTGTGATTAGTGGTTACGGAGGCGTCGTTGCCTCCCGTTCTTCCCCGGGAATGTTGTTCGTGTTGAAATACCATTTTTTTCATGCAGATGGTGATTTGTGGAGTGAGCCAGTGGAGTTGTCACCGTCCCGCAAGGCAGGTCCGTGCCGATCCGATGGCGGGCGTTAGGTGAGTGGCCGACAGTGGCGGTAAGTTGAAAACCAGTAGTGTTGAGAGGATGAATAGGACGACCGCTCCCGGTGGGGAAAAGAGCGGTGCGGTTCCTACACTGAGTGGTAAAAAGCCGGCCACGGGCGCTGTCCGTGGTCCGACTATCCCAGCAAAAAAAAAAAAAAAAAGTTGCAAGTGCCGCGTTTGGACATAATTGCAACGCTGGTTGAGCCGAGGGGTGCAAATTGAGGGCGGTTTTTAACCGGACCCACGCTGTCGCCACTGGCAACACATGTAGCACCATTGGCGACACTCAGTAGCTACTAGACGCTGATGCAGCGGGACACATTGTCGCCGTTCTGTAGCCAGTTGTCACCAGGGAAAGTAGCTGTATGACGCTGACGCAGCGGGACACATCGTCGCCGTTCTGTAGCCAGTTGTCACCAGGGTAAGTAGCTGTTATGACGCTGATGCAGCGGGACACATTGTCGCCGTTCTGTAGCCAGTTGTCACTTCAAGGGTGTCACATGTCGCCGGTGAGCGTGGCTGCTATGACACTGGCGCGGCGGGACCAATTTAAAAAAAAACCGTCGCCAGGTGTCGCTGCGCAGTCGTCATGTGTCGCCAACGGTATGGTGAGTGTCTCCATGGGCGTTTGCCCATAGGCCTATGTGTTTGTGGTATGTTGGTTGTCGGGGGTATGTTTACATTAATCGTTATTGCCTCTACATTTCTTTGGTCCTGGAATGGCAGCTGTGTTGGCTCCTGCGGTGTGCATCAAGACATGGTCTCACTGGAGTTTGGCAACTTGGGACGGTTAGTACTATGGGTTTGAAGTAGGGTTCTCCCCCCTCCTTTGCCTTCGACTGTCTTCTCTTCCTTGGGTCCTTAGGCTGAGTGGGGGGGGGGGGGAATCTGATGCCCTTTGGGGTCTGGCCGCTATGTGCGGTCGCACGGGGACACTAGCCCGATTTTTTTTTTTGCGAATCGCAAACAAGTTGAGTTATATTGTGTATGCATTGTTGTCTCATAAGGTCAAACCAAAACATGTGAATGGAGCTGTAGCTTGTTCATCTGGTTCGAGTAAGAGTTCCTTTGGCGTAAGTATGAATCAGAAAGGGGACTTTAAAGTACATGTTGAAGTTAAATCCAATTAAGTCGGTTTCTGTGGAAACCTGGCACTCGAGGTTCGGTTATCAGCATAAATTGGGCCTGATAAATTTACATAATTCCAAGGTGGTACATGGATACAAGTGGGTGTGAAGCCTAACACTCCTCAGTGTGAGGTCTGCAAGGTAACCAAATCGACTAGGGCCAGTTTTAAGGGTATTGGTGCTTTGCAGAGTAAGAAGCCCCTCGAGCTCCTTCACATGGATGTTTGGGGACCAAGTCGCACGGTATCCTTGGGTAATTGTAGATATGTGCTTACTTTTACTTGATGATTATTCTCGTTATGCATGGGTGTTTCCGATCGCTAAGGAAAGCGACGTGTTTCAAACGTTTGTTGACTTTCGTGCCAGAAGTGAAAGACAATTTAGCCTCAAATTTGTAAACGTTCGCACGGACCGAGGTATAGAATTTTGTGATTATATATGTAGGTTGGGTATCAGATACCAGCGAACCAATGCCTACTCAGCAGCTATGGCTGGAATCGCTAGGCGATTTAACCGCACTTTGTTAGAAGGGGTACGTGCAATACTTCACGAGACTTCTCTGCCACGCAATCTTGGGCAGAATTTGTATGTACGTTCACCTACCTGAAGCATAGGTACCCTCACTCATAATTAGGCTTTAGGGTCCCTTGTACATTATTGTTTGATCGAGGTGTATCAGTCAGACATTACGAAGACCTGGTGCAATGTGTTATGTACACTTCCATACGCCGGGAAGGGATACCCTTGACGTTAAAGCTGGGAGGGGGTATTCATTGGCTATGCGGTAGACACAGTAGGATATAGAGTGGAATCCCCAAACTTACTTGAAAGTAAACACATAAAAGTTGATGAGGTTAGGTTATGGGGAAGGGAGAAGAGGTCCTTGCAGTATAGGCCTCAGAGTGTGCCCAAACCCAGTCTAAGTACAACTAAATTTAACTATGGAAAGGGATTTAATTCGGGTACAGAGTCGGAATCGGATGGTAATTCTAGGGTTGAAGCGGAAGATAAGACTGAGGGCCCACTAACCATTAAGAAGTTCCTCCACGACCATTCATTCGTAGTAATAGTGTAGGATCCTCCCCCATATTGGCTCCTTTAGATTATCAGTATTGGTGAAGGGAAGTAGTAGTCCGTCAGACGGGGCAAAGGGTCGGTAGGTTGGATGTGTACTATCACACCCCAGATGGAATTATGTTCCGCAGTGTTAATGATGTCAAATAATATTGGGTAGAACGGGGATGTCAGTTTGAACCTCTGTTCGATTTTAGGGGTAGACGAACACCTGATCTCAGAAATGTATCTACTAGTGGGCAGGATAGTCCTGTTGATTTCAGTGATGCTGCGGCATACGTGTGTATTGTTGGGCCAATTAACTATGAAGAAGCCATTGCCTCTCCTCACAAGTGTGAATGGGAACGGTCCATGGGAGACGACGTTGTGTCCTTTAAGGAAAGAGGGGTATACATAGAGGTTAATGTAACTAAAGATATGGAAGTGGGGATGTAAATGGATATACAAGGTAGAAGAAAAAAAAAAAGAATACCGACGGAAGCGTTAGACGTTTCCGCTCCCGACTAGTAGCTCGGGGGTTTTGTCAAGCAAGCGGTGTGGATTTTGATGGAGTATTCAGCCTAGTTGTGAATTTTGTTTTAGGTTAGATTCTTATGTATTCTTGGTATCCATTCTGAAGTGGACAAATGTTGATTTGGATATCCAGTGTGCGTGCCTTTGTGGTATGTTGGATTGCAAAACCTTCATGAAAATCCCCAAAGGATTCAAACCTGTGGTTCACCATGGTACGGTGTGGCTATTGCAAACAGCCGTATATGGTCTTCACCAAAGTGGGTGACTGTGATGGGAAGAACTTGAAAAGCCATTAGTGATGATGGGATTTTCTAAGTTCTTGGGACTTACCTGTGTTTATCATTTGGTTTAGATGCAGTTTTATGTGGATGTTTTGCTTTTGTTGGCCAGAAACGAAACTCTTAGAGGAAATGTAGTAACATTGCTTGAATCCAAATTCGAACTCACGTCTTTAGAAGTAAAAAAAAAAAAAAATAAACCTATTAGGTGTTGCCTTCCTAAGAATTGATGGCATGACAGTAATTCATCAAATCTTACTTTTCACAACTCACGAAGAGGTATGACGTCGATGAAACGTGTACGGTGCGTGTACCAGTACGTGTGCCAGTTCATGTCTGCAGGTACTGGTGTTCAAACGAAGCGTGACGAAGATGAGACAAGTGTACATTTCCCATACAGGTCACTAGTAGGAAGTTTTTTGTATGTAGCTTCTAGAACAAGGCCTGTAATTCTTTTGGGTGTTATAATATTGTCCCAATATACCAATGCCTTTACGTCCATTCATATTCGCTTATTGTTGAACGTACTGCGATACTTATGTACTGTCAGTACGAAACATTATGCTATTGATCTTTCAAGTGTCACAGGATCTGAATCGTATGCATGTGTAGCTGCATCTTGGGCAGCCGATAGTCGACCGGCGTAGTTTCGGTGGGCACATTGTATTCTTGGGTAGCGTGCCTGTTTTGTGGGGCTGTGAAAGCAGAGTATGGTGTGCTTCAGTACAATGGAGGCGGAATTCATTGCAATGATTCTGGCTATTGGAATATTGCCCTGGCTACACAGTGCAAGTCACAATCAGTATTGGCACCATTGGCTACAACACCTTCATTGTACTGTGGCTCACATTCTGCCATCCACTTTACTAGGAATGAGGTGAGAAACTTGAGGTCAAAGCACATTGCCATTAAATGTATGTTTTTGGGGGATTGGCTACGAAAGCTGTATTTCTGTTTATATAACGTGCCGTCTGCACTAAATGGTGCAGACATGTTGTCGGAATGGCTGAACCCAGGGCGGTTGAATAGGCTATGTTCAGCGGTGTTCTATAATTGTGACTCATAAGTAATGTTATACCTTCTGTAGCATTGTGTTTGCATGAGACGGATGGGAGAGTGTGTTGGTTGTCATAGCCTAACTATGAATGGTTCTTCCCAGCAGAGGGTTTACAGTGTTCATGTCGTTGTTTAATATGTCAAGGTAGTGTTAAAGGCCTGAAACTAAAATGTACTTTCCCCAATTCAGGAAAGAGTGTTTGGAAGCTTGGTCGGTGGTTATGCATTGTGCATGCCTGAAGAATTTTATCTGGCTGATCAAGCGCTTTAGCCTAGTGGGGAGATACCTTCCGGTTTCGGATGGAGCAAACGCTCACTCGCGTTCTGGTGTTGATGCGGGCAGCAAGGGATGCAAGCTGCAGTCATGTTGTTTACGCCGTGTTTGTTTTAAGCCATGTGGTCAAGTGTTGTACCTTTCGAGATGTCGCTATTGAATATACGGTTGTACTTTTCAGTATTTCTTCTGGTCCTGCTTTGAAACAATACGGTAATTGTAGGACTAGGATTTCGCTGGAGTGGCGGGGCCATTTCCTACACTCTTGGTGCGGGACGCCGCTGGACGTAGTAGTATCAGCGTGCTCCCTGCGCCACCCGCCCACGTTTGTGCGTACTTCCTTGGGGGACTCGAGTGGCCTGGGGCAGGCGGATCTGTGGTGCAAGCCATGTGGTGGCTGGCCAGGCTTTCCAGGGGTGAAGCCCGAGTCGGTGTGCCTTGTTTCAGTGTGTTATTCTGGCTGTGCTCCATTACGGCAATTCTAGTGGAGCGGGCCGGTTTTCTGGGCTTGTGTGCCTTGTTCCTGAGCTAGGTTCTCGAGGATGAGGCGGAGGTACTGCCAGGCGTTGGGCTAACTCACCCGGCTGTTGGTTGGGGACCATGGGCCTCTCTCTATGGGGGCATGGCGTCGCTGGATACCTGGTCCTGGTGGGTTGGTTGCCTTTTGGTTCTTTATTGGTGTTTTGGTGGCAGTGTGTGTGTGGTTTAGTAAGCTTGTTCTCCGGGGTTCCGGGTTGGGGTGGTGATTCCCGCTTCCTGTCTGACGAATTCAGCAATATTACTGAAGGTAAGCATTTGCAGGAAGTAAGAAACGAAAATTTTAACTAGTGAAAATTAGTTTTTACTTACCTATAACTGAACCGGAGTGTCTGTGAAAAAGTGATGCGGTTGGACTGGTGGGGGCGCTGACGTCCGTAAGGACGTGCAGTGCCACCTGGCGGCAGTGGAGAAAAGCTTAGGGAGAACATAAAAAATGGGGGTTTTAGTTCATAAGCGAGCAGTAAATAGCGTAAAAAGGTGGTTTTAGCAATATTACTGAAGGTAAGTATTTTAGGTATGTAAAAACTAATTTTCACTAGTTAAAATTTTCGTTTCTTCATTGCCAAAACAACTTCACCTGGTAATTTTACATTTCAAAGCAGACGACATCATTTACGCTCCTCTCAAAACAGCGAAAACCAGTTTATAATTTTCACAAATTTTCGACAGCTTTGAAAAAATATTCCAAAAAATATATCTCCTGCTGTCTTCAGGTGACAAAGAAATAAAAATACTAGTTACATCACACTGTACTGTCCGACGCTGATTTGAACGAAGCACTGCTATAGCACTGGATAGCAATTGCCTCCAAGGCACGGAGGTGTGCCTCTTTGTAGGAGTTGGATTTAAGCATCACTCTCGTTCCTTCCCAGTCAATCTCGTGCCTCGTTCTCAGTCTGTGGATGACAACTGCTCTTCTTTTGTCTCTCTTAGAGGTGGCTTTCGCGTGCTCATTGACCCTTATGCTAACTTTCCTCTTCGTTTCACCGACATAACCAAGAGGGCAGTCACTACATGGAATCCAATAGACTGCCCCAGATGTAGTGGGCAGCTTTCCCTCATCGTAGATCTGTTTTTCTTCTTCACAATCACTCTCGTCAACATTCTCTTCTTCACTCTTCTCGCTTTCCTCCTCTTTTTCTCCGTCTACCCTTTCTACTTCTCTCGTATTCTTCGTCTTACTCCTGGTCTGGTAATGGTGTTCTACTTGCATTGCGATTATAGCTAGTCTCTCGTCCTGTTCTGGTTCATGCTGTTCTGGCTCTGGTGTTCTAATTTTTCGGGTCATCTTTCATCTAGGATTTTCTTGCCGAGAAGCTTCCGAATATTCTGGGGATTGCGGAATATACACTGTATTCCTATTTTACCGAGAGCCCTCTTAACCCGCTCACTACTTCCAGGCATGTAGGTCACAACCATGGGGCTATCTCCAGCGTTTTTCTCTTTAACCTTCTAGGTAACCTTCTAGGTACGGTGCGCCACTTCTTGGCCATCGGCCCCAGACACCTACAAAAGAAAAACTTCCTCTACAGTCTGCCTCAAACATAACTACACAGCAAGCTACTCGTAGTTTTGCTGAAGTTGCCAATTCTTTGCCTGTCTCAAATACTGTTTCTGCCAGTTCTCGATCAAAGCCTAATTATGGCAATAAAAGTCGACTTGGAGGCAATGACTTTAGTCAGCTAAATTTCCAGAGGAAGAAAGTTTTCCTTAGCACCCACAACATTTCTACCACCTCTGACCAAATATCCAAAACCATTCAAGGCATTGTTGGCATTGCGCCAATATCATGTGCTCAGCTTCGCACCAAGTACAACACATACGTATCTTTTTGTGTGACTGTTGCTGAGAAACATTTTTCTCAAATTCTCAATCCGGATAACTGGGAAGAGGATTTCCTCATTATGCCTTTCGAAGGGAAAAGTAGATATCGCCAGCCTGCCAACAATTCTTCTCAGCAAACTTTAGCTAGTCGTGCGGTGCTAGCAGCGTCCTCTACTGTTCCCAACATTCCATCTGTCAATACTCCTAGCATGACCAGGAACTCAAGCCCCTCTAGGGATCCAACCCCATCTCTCTCACCCACCATGGTGGCACAACCCGTCAAACTTGATCCTCCCTCCAGCAGTGTAGTGGATTCTGCTCAAGCAACTGGATCACCATCAAATCCTACTGATGCCAAGCCAACTGGCAAGCCCTGTACTCAGTCGAACGTTGCCGTCCCTTGTCCCATAATTATGACCAAGGAAACCCTCTGCTCATCTCCATCGGATCTGAGGGCTGAGATTGAAGTATTAAAGTAACAGAATCTCGAATTGGAACTCCAACTTACAAAGTCGTGGGATGTTCATTCATCATTCGACGAAGATGATAAATCCTGTACTTCATCGGTGCCCTCCGATATTTCGCCTCATGAGGAGAGGCATCAAAAGCCTGAAATTCAAGACAAAGACTAAAAACCCTAAAACCAGCATCCTGCCCATCAAATGCATACTTTTCAATGCTGAATCCTTTTGCAACAAAATTCCTGAACTTACTACTGTCATCAATGACTATGATCCTGACTTAATTGCTATTACTGAAACCCACTGTAACAGACTTGTTCCAGATGGAATTTTCCCATTTAAAGATTACTCTGTGTATCGATGCGACAGATTGTCCGGAAGGAAGGGTGGAGTGGCTCTGCTTGTACGCTCCTCTTTCACTGTGAACAACATTGTTTCTCGTTACCACGCAAATGACTGGGAGGGTATTTACTGTGATCTCCTAGCTCCCTCCATGAAGCCCCTCAGAGTTTGTTGTGTGTACAAGATCCCGGGTCATTTGGCTTCAGAGTCTGCCACTGCCTTCCTCGAGTTTATCCAGTCTGCTTAACCACCTGCAAATTACTCTATTCACCTTCTTGGGGATTTTAACTTTCCTACAATTGACTGGGACTCTTACACATCGCATGGCTCCGAGCTACCCACTAACTTTCTCGACTTAGTGTCCAGTCTTTCTCTTTATCAGCATGTCTCCTTCCCTACACGCTACCGTGGGGGCCAGAAACCGAGCTGCTTGGATCTTGTCTTTACAGATTCTGAGCATAACATTATCAACATTGACCCACTGCCCCCTTTGGGCAAAAGTGACCATATAACTATTTTGTTTTCCCTTGTGTCTGGCCGTGGCTCACCCACTCTTAACTCCCCACGTCCAAACTATTTCAAGACTGATTTCACACTTATCAATAGTATGGTTTCTTCTATCGACTGGGAATACGAATTTTCTGACATCTCTGCTGAGTCTGCACTGGCCATTCTCGACGATTTTCTCACTGATGTGAGGAATTTTGTTGTTCCCTGCTCCTCTCTGCAGAATCACAAATCTTGGCCTCCTTGGCTCACTCGTGAAGTTAAAGCAGCAATCAACAAAAAGAAACGCGCATGGGACCGCTACAGAACTAATCCAACTATATCTAACCAAAATAGCTATGCTGAGGCTCGAGCTAGGGCATCCTCGTCTGTTTTAGCTTCTAAACGTAGTTACGAGACAAAGCTTCTTTCAGAGAGCAAGGCCAATCCAAAGAAGCTTTTTGCTTATTTGAATAACAAACACACTTCTAAAAAGCCAAACTGCATCAGGGGAGCTAATGGAGCCCTACTTCATACTGATATTGAAGTTGCGAATGAGTTCAATGGCTTTTTTCACTCTGTTTTCCAAATTCCACAGCCTAGCTGCAACACTCCTCTTCCCCTGAAGGGCCCATTCCCTGCCAATCTTTCAATTTCTGCAGCCGATGTTTACAAACACCTCTCTGTCCTCAAAACTGCTACTTCTGCGGGGTCTGACCTACACCACCCACTGTTGATCAAAAACTGTGCTTCTTCTCTTTCTAACCCTCTAGCTATTATCTTTACTAAATGTATTTCTGAAGGTTGTTTTCCTGATCAATGGAAAAAAGCCACTGTTGTCCCAATTCACAAAAGTGGCCCCACTTCCAGTCCTACAAATTACAGGCCCATAAGCCTCCTTCCTATATTTTCTAAGGTATTTGAAAAATTTATTCACCATTTCCTGACAGATTGGCTTAATCTGAATCATCCTCTTCACAATTCGCAACACGGTTTCCGTAAAGGAAGATCCTGCCTCTCTAACCTCCTTGTTGCAACTGAGCACTGGACTTCTTACTTAGATAGAAAGATGCCTTGTGATGTCGTGTATTTCGACTTCGCCAAAGCTTTTGATTCCGTTCCACATTCTACTCTTCTTTCTAAGCTTCATGCAGTCGGGATTCCTGATTTTTTGTACAGCATTCTCTTTTCTTACATGGATAATCGTAAACAGAGAGTCCGTATTGGAAATACTCTTTCTGAATGGGCACCAGTTACTTCTGGTGTTCCCCAGGGTTCTGTTTTAGGTCCTCTCCTTTTTCTGTTCTATATCAGTGACCTCCCTGAGTCTCTTATCAGCCTCTGTCTTCTTTTTGCAGATGACCTTAAGGTGTATCGTTCCATTGCTAACTCTGGTGACCACGTTTTGTTGCAACATGACCTTGACTCCATTTTGAGTTGGGCCAACTCAAATGGTTTATCATTTAATGAATCTAAGTGTAAAGTTCTACACTTAGGTCCTAATAACCCAAAACACACATACTTCATGGGGACTACAATGCTTCTCTCTGTCCAAGAAATTCGGGATCTTGGGGTTATTGTCGATGCCAGCCTGAAATCCATTCCCAGTCACTTGCTGCTTCTTCTAAAGCTAGACGCACTGGCAATTATCTTCTCAAATACTTAACATCACCTAGTTCTACTATGTTGAAGTTTGTAATCACTAATTTTGTCCGACCTCACCTTGAATATTGTATCCAGGCATGGAGGCCTTACTACCAGAAGTCGCTTCAACTCCTTGAGCGAACTTTTCGCTATTTCACAAAACGCTGTGCTTCCCTCTCTACTTTATCTTACCATGAAAGACTCAAACTCCTCGGGCTTCCATCCCTTGCTACTCGTTTTGACAGAGGCGATCTGTTGTTGGTGTACAAAATTCTAAATGGTTGTGAGGGCCTCTATCCTAACACCTTCTTCACTCCTTCTCTTTCTCTCACTACCCGGGGGCATAATCTCAAACTTCAGCATGGATCTTTAAATTTAAACTCGAGGAAGGGAGTTTTTTTGCAAAGAGTTATCTCCGAATGGAACGCCTTGCCGTCTCATATCGTCAATGCACCTTGTGTCAATGCATGGAAAGCTCAATTTGATAATTTATTTTCGTAAATCTTCTCCTGGGCATTACAGTTTAACTTAACCTTCTTTCTGAGGGGGTCCTTCCAAGCTTTCGCTCTTTTTATTGCTTCATTGATAGCCCGAGCGAGGTATCCCATCGCCAAGTATTTTTCTTTCGCTTTCTTGAACCAGCTTTCACCCTCTTTTACCTCCATGATCCTGCTCCTAATTCTCATCATCTCGCCTTTCATTACGGCTAGGAGTTGGGATTTCGGGTGTCCCGAGAAGAACGCTATTCCTCTTTCGGTCTGTGTAGGTTTTTCGTACGGTTTCCACTTCAGTTTTCCATCCACTCCTCTTTGAATCATGGTTTTCAAGAAGGGGAGACTTCCTTCCTGCTCATCCTCGGAGGTGAAGCTCAAATCCGTAGACCAGCCGTTCAAGGTCCTTTCAGCAGAGTCCATTTCTTCGACCCTCCCAGCTGTGAATGAATCATCAATATACCTAACCCACAGCTTGAGCGATGGGTGGTGATGGAACACGTGTTCATCTAAGCTCTGCAAAACACTCAAAGCTCTCACAGTTTTCAAGATAGAAGGATTTTTAGCTTCCTTGATCAATTCAAATACCGATGGAACGGATGATTTACTTCGGTTTTCGTTCATTATCACTTCTTCTACATCTGGGGCAGTCTATTGGATTCCGTGTAGTGACTGCCCTCTTGGTTATGTCGGCGAAACGATGAGGAAAGTTAGCATAAGGGTCAATGAGCACGCGAAAGCCACCTCTAAGAGAGACAAAAGAAGCGCAGTTGCCATCCACAGACTGAGAACGAGGCACAAGATTGACTGGGAAGGAACGAGAGTGATGCTTAAATCCAACTCCTACAAAGAGGCACTCCTCCGTGCCTTGGAGGCAATTGCTATCCAACACTGCCAAGACAAAACAGTGGCACTTATGAATGTCCAAGACCCTGCATTTAAGCAGATTAATAAAATTGTGACTCCTGAACTGTGTGAAAAACTGGAGACGAGGTGGAAGAAGTTTCTTCCTCTTACAACAGCGACACATGCGGAGCTTGACAGCAGCAACCTGGAAAGTTGATACATCGATGAAAGGGGGGGGGGGGGAGAATTAGAATCATCGCGTTTGGTGTGGAAGTAGGACAGTTGGTGCGTGTGCGTCTCATTGCCGAAGCTTGAGGAAAAATGCCAGTATAAGCATTCGAAAATTTGCTAGTTTGGAGTAACTGGAACACTTTTGGTACTGCATTAAAAAGAAGTAAGTGATAATAAGCCCAAATGTTCTGAATAAAGTACGAATTTTTCTCTTACAGATAAAGAATTCATGGGGGGAAAGCCTGCTTGCATCCCGGGGCGCTCGGTCAGATGGTGCCCGCCACCAACTTTGACGAGGTCAACTGGTAATGCTAAAATTACCAGGTTAAGTTGTTTTGGCAATAAAGAAAGAACATTTTGCCGGCCCCCAGCCTGGCCGGCTAAAAATGGTTTCTTTTTGCCTAAAACATACTTAACCTTACTCCCGCCCTGCCTCCCCTCTCGAGTCACCGCCTGACACATTGAGAGTAAAATGAATGCCGATAGCGTGCGCGCTGTCGCTTTTATAAGGGAGGACCGCGGCACGCATGCGCGGTGGGACATGCAAGCAAGCGTCTACAAACCGGAAGAAACCTCCAGGGGAACATCACATTCGACTAATGTAATGCTAAAATTACCAGGTTAAGTATGTTTTAGGCAAAAAGAAACCATTTTTAGCCGGCCAGGCTGGGGGGGGCGGCAAAATGTTCTTTTTCAAGTATAGCAGGCATTTAATCTTTATGTGGGATTGCAAGAATGGGTTTGCTTGTTGACCCCCAGAAGGACACCCATCCTGTTCAAGGAACAGCTGCAAGCAATTAAAGATCTGATGGGAGACCCTAGTATTATGGTTTGTTACACGGATGGATAAAACCAATCGGAATGTGCTGCTCGACGCTGATGGCCACGACGAAAGGGTGTTGAATGAGATTCGCCAGACTGGCATTTACTGGGAACTGCCGTACGACGTGGGAAGGATGGTGCATAATCAGATTAAGGCTAATTTGGTCAAACTTGTCAAAGCAAGACTGCTTAGCGGAGATGAAGCTAGAAGTTTTTTCTTGAGCGATGTTGTGGAATTACCAATGATTTTTGCACAAGTCAAATCACATAAGCAGGGATTTCCCCTCAAGCTAATCATATCAGGGAAGAAGGCGCCTGTTAAACATATTGATTGGTTTTTGGCTAAGAGGTTGAGAGAGTATGTTTGAGGCCAGCGCAACCTGCGGGACACCAGGGACCTCGTAGATAACTCAACAAGTTGACAATTACTGGAGACCATTGGCTTGTGTCCTATGATGTCAAGGTGCTTTTACCGAGCATGCCCCATGCACTCCTGCTCCAAAATTTCGACCAAGCAGCCAAATGCATGAAGGTGAATGCACGAGTATACCAACTGGACAGGTTTCTTTTCGAGACCGTGCTCTCGTCCATTTCGTGCGGTTTAAACATCACTCGTTCTGGCAAACGTAGGAGACCCCAACGGGGTACTCTTGCTCGCCCACGTTGGCGGAGATTGTACTGCAATTTCTCGAATATATTGTGGACTGTTTCCCTCTTATGCCAGTGTGGAACAGATTTGTGGACGACATTCGTGCAATCCCACATGAAGATGACATACTTCCTATACTTGAAAAGCTGTATGGTTGGCATCCCGACTTCAGTTTACGAAGGAAGATGCGAAGTATTTGTCGCTGCCGTTCCTGGACACTTCTTCTGCGCAGGGAAGACAACAAGATCACCTTTTAGCCCTACCAGAAGGCAGCACACACGGGGCGAGCTATTTCCTTTTTCTGCCACCCAAAAATCCAACTGAGGGCGATTCTCACGAAAGAGCTCTGCAGTTTGATAGACAACTCTTCCACCGGTAATACTGTGTTGCTACACCTTGAAAGCCAAGACCAAATATCTGCTTCTGAGTTACCCTGCTGCACTAATAAACAGAGAGACAAAAAAGGCATGGCACCGAGCACGGGAATTCAGAGCAAGAGGTGAAAGCGAGAAGAAAAATAAAGGGAAAGCAGACCTTACGAAATCATCACTTACCGGCCAGGAAGGAATGAGTCAGTCCAGCATGTTCTCAGTCAGCACGCTGTTAGAGGCTTCAACTGCTACCCATCTAACATCAATAAACCTCTGCGTGGCAAGGAGAAAAAAAAGCTGTAGGGCATGTGGAGTTTCCCCCCTTCCCCCCAAGCCTGATCGCAACCTGGGTGTAGTGATCTCAATCTACTGGTTCTGTGAAGTTTTTATGAGTACGCAGTACAAAGGATGATTCCAGCTTATAACTTAACATCAGACTAGAAGTTTTATAGGTAGACTCAACAACTAACAAAGTTTAACCTTGAAAACAGCAGCGATATTTATTTTAATTAGCTTGGAAAAAATAGCTAAGCGGTGTTACCTTTAAACTCTGTAAGACTCAAGTGCGTCGCTTAGCCATTTAGTTAGGGTAGCTGATTTTTAAGTTCATTAGGCAGGGAAAAACAACAAACCTAGGTTTACGTCTATCATGTATAGGTAGCCAGACCGTGGGGCAAGGTGGCCTGATGGTTAGCATGACCATCTCCTGTGCCAGAGGTACCGGGTTCGAATCCAGCCTCAGCCACCCCTGGCATTTTCGGGCAGAGAAAGCCCTGTGATGTCTCGTGCTCATGTCGATTGTGGCATGTAAAAGAACTAGGAATTTCCAATAGGATTTACTTAGCAAAATTGACCCTCTCTCCTTCTGGCGCCATGGCTAACGCTGGGTGCGCGTCAAAAAGCTACAGGTAGCCAGACCAATTTTTTGTACAAGGAATTTTTTTTGTGAAAATCTAGTATGGATAGCCTGTGGACGGAATAAACTGTTCACAACAATGTTTCAAGCTATCGAGAAAACATTACAGAAATTAAATGTTTTGGCGAAAGATTCCGAAAAGCAAAAACGAGAGTTCCTTGTGTTTCACTCACAACATAGAGAAGTTAAATTTAGTTTCAATTTAACAATTATACAAACATTTGAAATGCATCTTAATTTAGTTTAACGAAGGTTCTTTGAGTTGCAGCTACAGTTATTGTCAATTGGAAAGGTTCGGAGGGAGACTTCCAAACCCATTAACTGCAGAGTTAATCGCAAGGTTCAGAGAAATAGCGACTCGTAGGATCTGCATTTAAGTGCTATTTACCTGGAGGAGCATACGATGCCAGCATAGAAGTCTGCCGTTCTTTCTTCCCATTTACTTAAGCCAACGGAGGGGGTTACGGTCAGTTTGTATGAAAAAATTAGTTCCATGCAGGTAAGGTCTAAATTGTGCAATTGTCCTTACTTGGCAAGCACACTCCTTTTCCGTGGTTCCAAAAGCCGGTTCCTGCGGGATAAGCTTTTTAGCGTGGTACAGTATGGGTGTTCCTCTCCATTGATGTTATGAGACAGGACGATGCCCATTCCACGGCCAGAACAATCACACTGGATGACAAAGGGTTCCTGAGGTTCCTTTAGTGACGGGCCTTTAGTACTGGTTTAGAAACAAGAGCCAACTTGAGCTTTTCAAAGGAGGATTGTTTACTTTCACTCCAAGAAATGGTTTCTAGGGATGTCTTCTTGAGAGCTTCGATTAGTGACGCACAAATCTGGGAATAGTCTGGCAAATACCATTGATAGTATCCTACAAGCCCCGGAACGAACAAACAACAGTCTTTAAAGACTGGTCGTTTAAAGTCCTGTACTGCCAGAACCTTACCTGTATCAGAGTACGAAAGCCTGTATCTACTTTATGTCCCAGGTACTTTACTTGGTCACAAGCCACTTGGCTTTTCAAGGCAATGACTGTCAAGCCAGCCTTCTTCACGGCCTTAAGGAAAGCCATCACATTCTGAAGGTGGCCTCCCAGGTCTCTGCTTATACTTTAACATTATCCTGAAATGGTGTGGTAGTGTTCCATTAATTTTGTGGAAGCATAATGGTGCAGTTTTCGTGCCCATATTCATTATGAGAGGTTCAAACTTGCCCGGGGGGGGGGGGGGCGCGGCTAGAGATCACTGCACAGCGGGGTGCATGCTACGCGAGTTCCACTTGTACAATCCATGGTTCTGGTCAACAAGTAGCCTTTTCCAAACATTCGTCTATGTTAGTAATAACGTGGTCATTTAGTTCCCATAATTTCATTCAACTCTATAATCGACAACATGTTTGGGTTCGCACCCTTCTTGCAGACAATTATCACTGGGCTGCCATAAGGAGAATTTTGCTCTCTTATGAGGCTCAACTCAAGTATGCGCTTGACTTCCTTGATGATAAGTTCCCTTTCTGTCTTACCATGAGCTTCAAGGCCTCACCTTGAATACTGCATCCATGTATGGAGCCCTCAACTTATTAAAGACCAGCAGCTCCTTGAGCGCATTCAGAGGTGCACTACCAAGCTTGTTCCACGACTGCGTGCACTTCCATACGATGCTAGGCTCAGAGAGCTTGGCCTTATAAGCCTTTACGACCGCCGCATCAGAGGTGACCTACTTCACACCTATAAAACTGAGTGGGATTGATCGTACTGAAGGTAGGGTTCTTCACCTTGGCCCCCTCCGTTGGCACTCGTGGACACCGCCTCAAGTTGCAATGCACACGTGTGAACACCAATGTCGGGAAGCACTCCTTTTCTTATCGTGTGATTGACCACTGGAAACGGCTTCCTCGTGATGTGATAGAAGCCAGAATTGTTAATGGCTGACAGGCAGCCTATGATAAAACACTTTCTGCCAGGCAGTGAACTCTCTGCTCATCCAACCATAAAAGCTTGGCTTTGGTTGTGTATTTTGTTTAAGTTTAAGTGTAGTACCTAAAAGGAATAGGCTTATCACTGGTTAAGACAATGTCATGAGTAACAAAATTGGTCCTTTCGGATAGAGTTGTGAATACCCCTACAACTTGGGTAAAGGTTTCTACCTGTTTTTGCTACCTGAGTTACTTCTAACTTCTTTAATAAAACAATAGCTTCCTAACTGGACATTGCCCATCTTCTGGCTGGCCAGCCCACTCATGAAAGGCTGCCGGTTTGTGATCTGAGTTATGGATCACATGCTTTCCCCAGCAATGTAGGGTTTCAGCATGTCGATGTGGCTGGGAACATGGTTGATTGTTTACGTCCAATAGGTGCTCAACCACATGGTTGGTATCAGACAGTTTTTCTAATATGAGCACAAGGACCTTCCACTAGTTGGTTCTGGAGAGATTTAGCACCACTACTTCATCACCTGGCTTGAATTTACGTTAGCCCGCCTGATGGTCATAATATTTCTTTGAGGACAACTGTGCTTCCTCATAGTTTTCGTGTTCAGTCTCTCAACAGTATTTGAAGCATTGCAACAGGTCCATGACTTGTTCACACTTGGGTGCACATTGGGTTTCACCCAATTTTCCTTTATGAAGTTATGGGGGCTTCTTTGGTTTTTTCCCATAAACAAGCTTAAAAGGTGTAAAGCCAATAGTTTCATGAAGAAGTTCTGGGAAGTTCTGGGAACGAACATAGCTTCTGGCAAATACCTCTCCCAGATGTCAGGGGGTGTTCGTGACACACACCACAAAGTACTGCTTTGCATATGTGATGAGCAACAGACTAATGCACCATTTTTGTGTCACATTTTTCTAGAAAAAGGATAGTAAAATTTGGATATGAAGTAACTACCTAGGTCAGATTGTACTGTGCCGGGAAAACCTACTCTCGAGAATACCTCCAAGAGAGCATCAACAACAGATTGGTCATCTGCCTGTTTTAAGAGGATTGCTTCAGGAGCTTTGGTGACTGGCTGTAACATGAAAAGGATGTAAAGGAATCCTGCCTAGGTTGTTTGCCTGTTTGGGCCAACTATATCAATTTGATGCTCCATGGGTTTTGTCACCAATGCCATGGATGCATTGGTGGCTTACCTGCATTGCCAATTTTTTGGTATGTTAGGCATGAAGAGATGTAATGTTCATCGTAACTGAACACTCTTGGCCATTTTATTGAGCAAGAATTCTTTCCTGGGTTTTGTCCTTACCTTGGTGTCCATTTCGTAAAGGACTGCACGATAGTAATTTTAAAAAAAATCAACCTTGACTAGGGTACAAGTTAATAATTACCGAAACCCAGCTTCTTAAGCTGTCCCAAGTTAAATGAAGTACTGATACCCTTCACAAGCTTGCATACATGTTTTTATTCAAGACCATAAGGAAACACGGGCACTTTACTACCCAACTTCCAGCATGAAATACTAACAACCCCACTTCTCATCAGCACCAGGGGGACCCTGTTTTCAATCTCACGTTCAGCAAACATGCTTTGTCTGTTACAAGTACTCAGTTTATCAAACACGACGCCCTTCATGAAGATGTTCGCTGAAGAAATGGACAAGGCAAGAGACCTAGCCTCAGCGCACTTGGCTGATACGGCAAGCTTAACCAAAGTCCAATATGACGAGTACCACATGAAAAAGGGCTGTGAACGTGGGAAATTAGTCAAAGTAAGAAATCACATTCTATATAATGCCGAGAAGGGTGATAGCCAAGAAACTACAACCTGTTTACAATACCCCTTAACGGGTGATAACAAAAACCTAACCTCAATTAACGACTAAAATGAAACCACTGGCTACAGTGTGGCAGACATAGAACCTTATATGGATCCTCATCCATGTAAAGAACTAGACAACAAATTCCTGACCAAGCTGACAGCAGACCAGGATGAGCACCACAGTACGAGCATACTCAGCCCACCATCCACACCAACAGTTATCCCACTTACAACGATGGCAGCTCGAGCAAAAACAAATCCTCCAGCTTGGAGAGTGACCCAGACTTGAAGCAGTCACAGGAAGCAGTCACACCATTCCCTACGCTGGGCAACATGTTATGGAGCAAATTAGTCCCGTAATGCCAACTGAATCGTGGTGACATGGATTTTGACCGTTGCGCTAGGTTCCTTGCCAACACCCAGCAAGGACTGAATGTTTAGTTTAGTAAATGAAAGAGCGGAACCATCTGTTGACTCCACACCACAATCAATCCACAATTTCACACGACCACCATAAAGAAAACGTCGAACAGAGAAATGCAAAGTGAAACAAGTAAAAGTGACTAAGTGCTTCCCCTACCTACCATTGTTCATCTCGCCCAATGCAAGGGTCAGAGTGCCCAAAAGAATCCAGCTACTCCCGCAGAATGCATGGACAGTTCCCAGAATGCTTCATCAACCTGCAGTGCGATGAGCAGACAGTCAATTCAGTTCGGTGAACTGTGTAACCACCCACAGACAACACATTAGTGCTACATCAAAAACTTAAATATAACCTATGCAGGTGTAACAACAAATTTCTCACTAATTCAATGAGAAACAAATTATCTTTTCCCACACAAACTTTACAGGGCTACGGTGCGTTTGCCATAATCCTGTTTAACGACCGATTTTATGGCAATCGTCCCAGCTCTTCTGCTAGATTTCCCGTGTGCCATAATTTCCCGTTTGCCATAATCCCGTTTGCTATACCGCCGGATTTGACGACGTCGTCCTAAAATCCAATTTCAAGAAAGAATGTTCGTAGCCGTCCAAAACTGCGCATGGATTGTTAACTCCTGGTGCCGAGTTTCTGCGCCATCTGTTAGCAAAAGTAGTTACTGTTTGACATTCCAATTAAAATGCAGATCTATGTTATTTGGACATTTTAAAACTTAAAATAAAAATTCGATGTTAATTTGAAATTTTGTCTAACTTTAAAAAAAACTTACAATAAAAATAGTGTAGTCATGATACCACATATGAAACTTCTACTTATACATGGGGCAACATTACGCACTGAACGAAAGTGGACAATTTTCTGAATTTTCAAGCATTTCGAAACATAGAACCAACATTTTCGGATCCCAATATTGGATTTTGGATTCAGAAAAGTGGTAGGCTACCTATATTGTGAAAGTTTAATTTTAGCATTTTTTTTAGGGGGTGGGGGAGAGACAACATTTTCCTTTGTAGGCAAGCTAACGCAATACTCTCAATCTGCCCCTCCCCCAGCCAAAAAAAAAAAGATTACTGTGATTAAAATTTTATATGGAAACGGTTTTTTTTTTGCCTACATGAAGTAAGTACATGTGCTCATTAATTATCCATAATTTTTTTTAATGACAAACAAACAGTGGCGAGTTTTGTCAACAGATGACGCAGAAACTCGGCACAAGGAGTGAATAATTCATACGTTGTTTTGAATATTAAGTTTTTCAGAGTTCAATTTGAAATGAGACTTGATATAGGATTTATGGCAAACGGACATGTATGACAAACGGGATTATGGCTACTGGGCTAAGATATTCAGGTCTTCCGGAATTATGGCAAACGCGATTATGGGATTATGGCAAATGCGATTATGGCAAACGGGATTATGGCAAACAGGCGGAAGCCCTTTACAGTTTGATTGAATCAATTAATAACTATCAATATCAATCAGTACCTGTAATCATTGTATCACGTGTCCTTGAGAGCTAAACGGGACTACTAGCACTTTCTTTATGGGGACAGGAAGCCTTCAAAGATAACCCTGGATGCTACACATCCCTGACAGCGCTTGCCTCCTTTCCCACCGCCCCATGGCTCATTGTATTACTACTGGAGAGAGACACTCCTGCCACCCTGACAAGCAGATGTATCAGTACGAAGCTGCTCAGAATAAACCATTCTCTGAAGTCAAAACATTGTCTTCTGAACCCTGGCTTGTGGGGATAGGGCTATACGGACACTCACCACACCTAACGTTGTGCTGATATTATCTACATTCTTTTGCCCATTCAGGTAACAATCTTGTAAATGCCACCATTTATCTAACTATGGTCTTATTGTAATTTTAGAATCTTTTTAGAAACTAAAACCATTATAATTCAGCATTGATTTCCTAAATCATATATACAAGCAAATTCACACCATGCACATTAGATTTCAGTGATGTGTTGGTATTATCTGCGCAATACAATTGTGTCACAGAATATGTGTCTCAGAAATATATGGCACTATTCCTACTCCTTGCCTATCTCTAAAGATTCCTACTGAAATAAATGAGAACTGGGAACAGAATGCACTCAAGAAACATTCAGGAAGCCAGAAATCAGTGCACTTAGTTACTTCATTCTTTTATGGTCTCTTAACAATTGGCCAAACTTGAAATTTGAACCAAGTTTCAGCGAGCGTCAACATCAAAGAACGTGCTCACTCTCTCCTGAACATGCTATCAGTGTAAGACTCGTGAAAAGTGTTGCTGAGCCCAGGAGAACGACTGCTATAGCAATTCCTTAGCTGGTCAGCAATGCTGCTGTTAACAGTCTGTGTTTTAAGTTATTGGTCTTTTAGCCTAAGACAGATAGGTCTTAAAATTGAGGAAAGGTAAACTGTGTGAAATGTCGTAAGTAAACCGGTATTCTGTATGATAGAACTCTTGTAATGCATTTCACGTGCAAGGTTCAGATTTCTTAAAAATGTATAATGAAGTTCTTTTTTTACAACGGCTGTAGATGGACAAAGTGATTCAGTTATACGAGACGATGATGACTCGGCATACTACTATGGTAGTTGGTCCTACTGGTGGTGGAAAATCCGTAGTCGTGCAGACATTAGCAAAAGCTCAGACAAGGTAAACTGTTTAAACAATTAAATTCATGCTGGGAATATTAATGCGGGTGATCTTAAACTTTAAATCACTGAAATAGAACATTTTTGATTATTATATTCCAAAAGCTAATGGGAGAGATGTAACTAAGTAGATTTACCTGAAAGACAGAACACTGCCCTAATTTAAAGAGCACCCTCTTTAAAATCTAATCAGTTGTTTTACTTTTTTGATTTATGCCTGCAACTTTGATTCAGTATTGTCAATTACTCAAAAAAAGTTGGCCAATACAATATCATTTATAGTCCGGAGATATATCCCCAAATTAGACGAAATTGTGCATTTTATCATAAAAGCATGAAACTTGGCAGGATTGTTGTTTACATCAAATTAAGACTTTTTGCTATGAGCCGCCATATTGGAAAATAGCGATCAAATAGTCTAAAATTTTGCATTTTCATTGTAAAAGCATGAAACTTGGCAGGAATGTTATTTACATCAAATTAAGAATTTTAAGTGTTGTAGACATTCTCCTAAATTGCCACGAGCCGCCATATTGGAAAATGGCGGCCCAATAGTCTGAAATTGTGCATTTTTATCATTGAAGCGTGAAACTTGGCAGGAATGTTGTTTGCTTAGAATTATTAAGAATTTAAGCATTGTAGACATTCTCCTCAATCGCTATGAGCCGCCATATTGGAAAATGGCGCCCAAATTACTTGTTTTCCATAACTCTGAAAAACAGCCCGAAGTGGACATGTTTAAGATTTTCTGAAACGTGGCGATCTATTCTTTCCATCAATCCTAGCCGAAATTGTTAAACTTAGATAGCTACCGTCCTACACCCATCTAACAGTGAAGAGGCAATGGAGTAAGCGGCGAAAGCGTATGATGATTTTCGAATTCAAAGTGCTCTTGCGAGCCCTCTAACAGCCCGAAATGGACATGCTTAGGATTTTCTGAAAGGTATGGATCTTTCCTTTCCTTCAATCCTAACAGAAATTGTTTAGCTTAGATAAGAATACAAATACGAGCATTACAATGGCACTTTGAAATTGAAACTAGCCGGTACACCAGTTACAGCTACACATTTAAACGGGTGTAGGACGGTCCCTATCTAAGCGAAACAATTTTCGGCAAGGATTGATGGTAAGAATAGATTGCCACCTTTCAGAAAATCAAATTCGGGCTATTAGAAGGCTTGCAAAGAGCACTTTGAATTCGAAAATCACCATTCGCTCGCCACTGCACCATTACCTCTTTTACCTTAAAAGAGTGTAGGACAATTCCTACCTAAGTTAAATAATTTCGGTTACGAGTAATGGAAAGAATACATCCTCACCTTTCAGATAATTCTAAGCATGTTCGTTTCAGGCTATTAGAGGGCTCGCAAGACCACTTTGGATTCGAATATCAACATACGCTTTCACTGCTATGCCTTTACCTCTTCACCTTTAATGGGTGTAGAACAGTCTCTATCTAAGTTAAACAATTTCGGTTAGGATTGGTGGAAAGAATAAATCGCCACCTTTCAGAAAAAGCTAAGCATGTCCATTTCGGGCTATATTAGAAGGCTCGCAAGAGCACTTTGAATTCTAAAATCACCATACGCTTTCGCTGCTATGCCGTTATCTCTTGCATATCAGTGGGTATAGCTACCTAACGTAAAAAATAATTGGTTACGATTGATGAAAAGAATAGATTTCACCCCTTCAGAAATTTCGAAGCACATCCATTTCGAGCTATTAAAGGGCTCGTAAGAACACATGGAACACGAAAATCACATAGCAACCAATTGAAAAATGGAGCAACCGTGTGAATTAAGGGTGATAATACTTTAAATACGATTGTGTGGTTCAAGGGTTGCTCTTACGTAAAAGATGTATAATCCCTTTCCTGTCCAGAATTGTGTGCTGAATGTCTTTGCTTCACTTTATGCTTTGATTTGTTGACGGTTAAGGAGTTACAGCCAGAGAACCGTTTGGGGGAGAGTAAGTCACCCCCTCCCCCACCCCCTGGGGGGGGGGGTGAACTTGCTATCATATAGCTTTTTTTCCAGTTACCCTTCATGTGCATCCGTACTAAACTTAACTCTTTTCACAAAAAGTGAACAATTCCTTCAATTTTGAGCACTATAAAAAACCTATTATTTACATTACGGCACATACTATGCATTAATAATGATTCATTCATACCACTTCCGGTTGTGTTAAATATATCATAGGAAAGGAAATTTCAAGAGAAACAATAAAGGCAAGGGATGTAAGTTCGCTAACTGTGAGAGGGAATTCAAAGTGTCGTATTCAAATGCCATTTTGAAAAGTAAAGAGCGTCTTTTCACTAATACATTAGTATCATCATTTCCGGTAGTTACTTCTGGTTATGTTTGGTATCATTTGAAAGGATATTTCAAGAAGAACAATAAAGGAAGAGTATAATTTTGCTAACTGTGAAAGGGAATTCAGTGTTTCAATAAATAACCTTGAAAATGTTGAATTGGGGCAAATGGCATTTTTCCATTAATCATATTTTAGTATAATTTTGATATGTTATTTACAATTGCTTTCAAAGGCAAATGCCTTGGTTTCATCTTTGCACTAATTACTTAAAAAAAATCCCAAATTCAGGGGCCTATTAACCATAACTAAGCAAATCGTATAATAAAAAATAGTCAGGCCATAAAACTCAACTGATTCCATGTTAACTGGAATGTCTTGGTAGCCTTATTGCGTGGTGTTCCCCCAGCAGAGTAACAACTAAAACACACTTAATGCAAGCACAGGAATGGACGTGTTTATTAGGCATCCAGGCCTTATATAATAAATTGTCATATGACACAGTGATCATGTCACATCTATGGTGAGCAGTACCACTCAATTACATGGTTACATGTTATGGCACTCCTACTAGTTGGTTAGTCTAGGTTAGGGTTTACAAAAGGTAAACAAGGATGGCTAACCACACGTGACGACACCACGCTAATGACAGAGAAATAAAAAAACAGAAAAAAATTTTCCTAACTTCCTGAAACAAAAAGAAACAATTAGGTGTATATTTTTTTTTCTATAACATATATTTCTTTTGTCAGTCACTGTCTAACCTTAAGAAGAAAGTTCTTAACAAGAGAGCAAGGGAGCTATCAAATCGCTTTCACGGGAAATTAGATTGTACATTTTTTGAAAACTAAAAAAAAAACTTAAATTTAACATTCAAAACTCAAGAGAAAGATTTTTTGAGAATAGCCTGTGAAACGGTTGGCTATCTTAAATTTTACAGTTTTGACATATTTGACATTTTACTTGGCTTATTTTTAGGATATAGACAATGGCAATGTTCAACAATTTTTATTAACGCTGCGATTTTGAATTTTGAGGACTTCAGGTCGAGAATTTTGCTGAATTTTGAAGAGAATTTTTTCCAGACTTTTTGCAGCACTTCAGATATTGTAGCATATTGTGGCTACAGTTTCGTTGAACTTCTACATCTTAACTTAAGTGGCTTTACTTTGGCTCCATGCACACACAAGTCAATGTTACCATGAAAATAAAAAACATATAAGATCAAAACCAAGGAATCTGTTTTCCTTACGAATAACAAGTTACGAGCACATGTTTGTCTCACGACAACAATTAAAATTTACCTTGTTAGTTCAGGGCACACACAACTAGAAACGCGACACTTTTGCCAGCACGGCACAATTTAAAAATAACCTTCTATTAGGCTAACGAATAACTAAATTTACTAAACAACGAAGTTACAGTTGTGCGTTTTTAATTTACAAATTTAAACGGTTAGGTGCTTTTTTTAGTCGTTTGTGACGTCCTAAATCTGGAGAACTTTTTTGGTTTCGGTTTCGGAAACAACTTCTTGAATTGGAGAAAACACTTTCCGTCTGGATTTTTTGTTTACTGGTTTTGGAGTCTGCTGAATAGTGTCGGACTCTATGGCGCTATTATCGTTGTTCCAATTCTCGTCCAAAGAGGGACGATGAAGTGCTGTTGGGCGGAAACAAATGTTTTTCTACGACACATTCATCGGAGACACCGCCTACTAGCTGGTCGGTGATTGGTTGAAGGGAAAGACTGTCATGATAATGACGTCTGTCAGCTTTTGATTGGCTGGGGCCAGCTTTAGTGCGTGTGCACTCAGGTGACATTGGGATTGACCTTGCCGAAGGCGTCAACAAACTGGCAGGACGGGAACCAATCGATTTCCTCGTACGATAATTTGGCGTGTCAGCTACGTGACTCGGCTTGACGGTTTTCAGGATAATTAGCGGGCAGATTATTCATCGCAAAGTTCGGTGTATTTCGTGAAGCGTTTGGCAGACTAGAAATTACCGCGTCTATCGTGTCTTCTACAACTCTCAATCGTAAGTGACATCTTGCCTTACGCACAATTATGTTAGCTTGTGTTAGTACATTATAGATTTCATGTGGTAGTACGGCATTTATTATACCGGGTGGCCATAACTTGTCAGACGTGCGGCTGTAGTTACGGTACCACACTGGCGTGTTTAATGTAAACTTAACCAATGTTTTATTTTGCGAACTAGCAATTTGTTTGTGTTGGTTTGTGTTGACGTTCTTTCACTCTCGCTATTGGATCCGGAAGTAGTAAATCAAGTCGTGATTTGAACTCACGGTTAAAATAAAGTTTTGCAGATGTTGCTTGAGTGGTAGTACTTAGTGTAATTCTACTAGATTCCATAAATGCATTAATACTATCTTGTACTCCGAGACCATCCCTTCTCACAGCCTTATAGATTTTCTTAAAGTTCTTGACAAAAACTTCTGCTAGGCCATTTACCCAGGGCGAATAACTTGGCTCTGTTAGGTGACCCTTTGACTTTAGCCAATCTTGAAACAAACTCGAGCACCATTGAGGACCGTTGTCCGTAACAAATACGTGAATTAACCTGTATTCGGCAATGTGGGTATTCATGATACCTATCACTTATTCGTACGTTATGGTTTTCATTTTGTGTACAAGTGGGATTTTACTATGGGCGTCAACCATGATTAAAAACATGTAATTATCTACAGGCCCACAAAAATCTGCGTGAAAACGTGCATTTGGTTTGAGTGGGTACTCCCAGGTGTGTTAAGGACCTGGTGATTGGTTTTCCTTAAACTCTTGGCAGTTTGCACAAGATTTTACCTTAAACTTAATTGCGGCGTCCATAGAGGGCCACCAGATTTTCGCTCGTGCGAGACCTTTTAACTTAACAATTCCTAGATAGGAACTATGTAAGTCTTTAAGCATTTGTTTCTGCAAGGCTGCGGGTATTATGACTCGGAATCCCCAAAATAAAGTATCCGATTCTACAGTTATTTCAGTACGCCTGGTAAAATATGGAAGTAAATCCTGGTCGTCACAAGGACTGGGCCAGCCATGGTGAACGTATCTAAATACTTTGCATAGAATAGGATCCCTACGACTTTCAGCAACTAACGTTTCATTTAAAACTGGTAAGTTAGAAATGGTTTCTAGTGCTAATACATTGTACTGCTCCTCATCCTGTTCAAATTCCTCATCATTGGGGAGGGGGAGACGTGACATTGCATCAGCTGTTACATTTTCCTTTCCAGGAATCTGCTGAAATCATAGGAATACCCGTTCAGAAGGACTGCCCAATGCTGAACCCTCGCTGCTGTCATTTGGGGAATACCTTTTTTTGGGACCAAAAATCCAAAGAAGAGCCTTATGGTCAGATTGACGGATGAACTTTTGTCCATAAACGTATACGTGAAATCTTTTCACTCACCCAAACTACACTAAAGCTTCACGGTCAAAATGGCTATAACCCTGTTCTGCCTTTGTTAATTTTCTGGAGGCAAAAGCTATTGGTCTGCTCTCACCATTAGGCATTATATGCATCAGGCTAGAACCTATTCCAAACGGACTTGCGTCGCAAACCAGCTTGAGCTTCTTTTTAGGGTCATAATGAACCAGTATCTTTGATTTAACAAAAGGCTCTTTAACTGTATTTACTGCCTTGTCACAATCCTTCCCCCAGATGCATTTAACTTTGGGGCTTAACAGCCTGGTCACTGGGGCAAGAATACGTGCCAAGTTTGGGAGATACTTACAATAGTGGTTTACGAATCCTAAGAAACTTTGCAACTCCTGTATGTTAGTGGGGTTAGGGGCGTTGGTAATGGCTTCAATAACCTCTGGCAGGGTGTGTAAACCTTCAGCGTTGATCATGTGACCAAGATACTTGAGTTCAGGCCGTGATAACTTGCATTTGTCAATACGAAGTTTAGCTCCCCTATATTGGAGTGCAGTCAAAAGTTGGTTCAACGATTCGTCATGGGATTTTCCTTTGCCACTGACCAAAATGTCGTCATAAAACGGCAAGCACTTAGGAATTTTGTTAGTGACTTGTGTCATAACGCGCTGGAATATTCCTGGACTTGAGGCAAGGCCTAAAGGCACTCTAAGCCATCTAAAAAGTCCTAGTGGCGTGTTAATTGTTAAAGCAGCTTGAGACGACTTATCCTACTCAATTTGCAGGAATGCATCCTTCAAATCTATCAAACTAAAGGTATCACTGCCTGATAACTGACTAAAAAAACTCTGCGGCTGTGGGAACTGGGTAATGGTCCACCTCTAGCTGAGGGTTAACGGTGGTTTTGTAATCCCTGGTGACGCGTATGTCACCGTTTAGTTTGTGCAGTATGACCAGAGGGGTCGCCCATTCGGAAGTTTCCCCAGCCTCCAGAATACCGAGGCCAACAAGGCGCTGAATTTCCTGGTTAACTCGTTCTTTTAAAGCAAGGGGGACAGGGCGAACTCGGCGGTAAACCGGTTTCGCATCAGGCTTTAACTGTATTTTGGCTTTGTAGTTTTGAATTTTCCAAAGCCAGGGCCAAAAAGCTCTGGAAACCCCTCTTCAATATCCTTAGTGTTAACCACAGATGGGTTTAACTTAGCTTTTTTAACCTGTTTAACTTTAGTTTGGAGATCAAAAAAGGCATCGTTTCCTACTCGAAAGACAGAAATCCAATCAATGCCAAATAAATTCGACTTAATAGTGTTTGGAAACCATAGCATCTAAATGCTCGGTTTGGCCATTTACAGTTACTTCTAGGTTAACTAGAAACATGGCTAACTCCTCCCCTTCAGTGTACGAGTTGATGCAGAGTATGGGCTATTTATTAATGGCACATTAGAAAAGTATTTGTTGTACCAGTCCATGGAGATGACTGTTCCATCAGCACCGGAATCTTGTTCCATAAGTAACTCAATTCCGTTCTTTGTATTTACATCTAGACTTTACATGGCCATCGCATCCACAGCAAAAACAAGTGATATCTGTACCGGTTTTAGGTCGAAACTTTAAAAGTTTTGTTTCTTTTAGTGACATAATTTACAGATTTGATGTTTGAACGAATTTCTGCTTGGTCTGCCTCTGCAGATTCCAGAGACAGAGCAAGAGACACAGTTTCAGATAAACTTAAAGTTTTCTTTAAAAGCTCCATTTGTATCCTTTCAGACAAAATACCACCAATGAATCTATCATGAATCATCTCACTGTTAATGTTCTTAATTTTGTCGAAATCACAATGTCTAGTTAGAATCTTAAGAGCTGAAACATATTGATTTAAAGATTACTCAGACTTTTGAGCTCTTCTGAAGAATTTCATTCGTTCTGACACCACAGAAGGAAGTGGCTCCAAATCGTCTAAAATAGCTTTAACTAATTCAGCATACACAAAATCTGTTGGAACCTTAGGGGAAATAATATTAAAAATTTTCTCAAACATCACTCTCCCCACTGATGCCATTAAAATATCCAATTATCTGCATCAGCAACTTTCTTTACTCTAAAGAAATAATCTATACGTGTTGAGTATTTGTCCCACGTATCATATTCATTGTCAAACTCAACAAACAGGCTAGACGGTTTTGCCACATCGTCTGAGTCTGTATCATCAGCACTTACGTTAAGATAGGGTCAATGAATAAATCATTAACTGCAACGTCAACTACGTCGTTTGTAAAAGTAACGTCTGTATTGACGGCCACTACAGGTGGTACACAAATTTCACCTGCAACTGACATATACTGTCACAAGTAATAAGTTTTAACAAATTACTACAATTAGTAAAATTAATTACTAAGCAACTCGAGACTATAATTGAATTGCCTAACATCTAAGCCAAATTCTAAATTCATAGCCTACCTAATTTTACAATTTGCTTGCCCAAAAAGTTTCATAATTAGGATTAACACCATTATTTAATTTACTTCTCAAGCAAAAAATAATAATAACACCACCAGCTTAAGCAGCCTGCAAGCCGAACAAGTTTCACTAAACTTAACTAGGTAATTAACTTGATAATTTACCTCACAGCCAGCCAGTGTAGAGAAAAGGCACATCGCAGTGCTAAGGCCCAATTTATTTGCGTTTATTCTGCTTATCCTAATTATAGTAAGATAGGTGAAAACAGCCGACACGTTGCTTCGGGACACAAACCTTGTACAAATTGTGCATTAGCAAAACAATTTCTCTCACTGTTCTAGCAATTAAGGAACAAATTGTTAACTACAATTAAATTCGAACCACACAAAGTTCCACTCACTCAAACAACAGTTTTTAGATTTAAGATTTAAATTAATTCCCATACCGGGCACTAAACTATTTTGCCTCAATAGTGAAATTGCCAACTCACCAAATTGGAGCTCTGAAGATGGTTGATAGGGGGAATAATTACATTAAATCTAAAATACTCTACTGGGGTGGCTCGTCGCCATTCTGGACTGCCTTGGCACCTTATTGCGTGGTGTTCCCCCAGCAGAGTAACAACTAAAACACAGCTTAATGCAAGCACAGGAATGGAAGTGTTTATTAGGCATCCAGGCCTTATATAATAAATTGTCATGTGACACAGTGATCATGTGTCACATCTATGGTGAGCAGTACCACTCATTTACATGGTTGGTTACGTGTTATGGCACTCCTACTAGTTGGTTAGTCTAGGTTAGGGTTAACAAAAGGTAAACAAGGATTGCTAACTATTGTGGTGCCACACGTGACGACACCACATTAACAGTAGTTATAACTAAGATTTTCAGATAAAATGGTTGGTTGTATGAAAAGTTATTTCAGTTTTTTGGTAAAAAAAATCAATTACGAATAACTGGAAGAAAAAAAGAAAACTTAAATCCATTGATTTGTTCACAAGTTATGAGGAAAACACTTAATTTGACTGCCATTTTGGCTGCCCATTTCTAATATGGCGGCTCATAGCAATGCAGGAGAATGCCTATAACGTTTAAAATTCTTAATTTTATGTAAACAACATTTCTTTCAAGTTTCATGCTTTTACGATGAAAATGCACAATTTTAGACTATTTGGCCGCCATTTTCCAATATGGCGGCTCATAGCGATTGAGGAGAATGTCTACAACACTTAAATTCTTAATAATTCTAAGTAAACAACATTCCTGCCAAGTTTCACGATTTTATGATAAAAATGCACAATTTTAGACTATTGGGCCGCCATTTTCCAATATGGTGGCTCATAGCAATTTAGGAGAATGCCTACAACACTTAAAATTCTTAATTTGATGTAAACAACATTCCTGCCAAGTTTCATGCTTTTATGATAAAAATGCACAATGTTAGGTATATCCTCCGTACTATCATTGACCAGAGTGGGTATTTTTTTGGGGTGAGGGGGGGAAAAGGAATGCTTCTCTTGGTATTGTAATTTGGTTGGGTATTGGGAGATGGCTGACAACAGTTTGTTTAGATTGCTTCTAATGGTAGTAACTCTTGCTAGAGAAATTTTCGTAGACCTTTTTAAGGTATGTCATAATGGATTCGTTGGTCTTAAAAGTGTTGGATTTCAATGCGGCACGGTCAGTCTTCGTATGAAGTTTGCTTGGCTGTACATGTTTTAACAGATTTGTTTATCTGGCATCACCTCGCTAGGTAAGACCACGCAAAATATAGTTGTCGGTTGCAGTTTGCAAACTGACTGTTTCTAAGAGTTATAATTCCAGTACGAAAATGATGCACGATTTATACAATTTGCTACGTGGTTAATTTTATCTTATTAGCCGTGACATGATCGGAAATGACCATTCGACCCTAGGGGGCGTCTTGTAGATAAGGGGGAAACTGAACGATGAGTCATTTTACTCATTAGATAAGGATGACCCTTGATCCGATAAGGAAAAACTCCTGATGCCATTACTCTATTAGATAATGGGGAAACCCATGAGAACATCGCTTATTAGATAAGAACTATCATTAATTTGGATGGTGGCGCTTTGTGCAGATGTTTTGAATCTTGTGTTAGCCATCTTGAATCTCACGGGCTCTCTTGGACCACTGCTGGCTCTCTTCAGTTGGCCTTCATTTCTCAGTAGGTATTTTCTGTAAATTTAGTATTGGGAGTGTAGAAAAAGTGTTACCTTAAGGTAGTGGCGAGTTTCGAACCTGAGATTTGGCCCTTTATCTGATCAGTTGGTGTGATGCGTTTTTCGACTGAGCTGTTGTAGTAAGTTGGATTAAAAAGGTTAATAGTGGGTCTTATATAGTTGATCTAGTTTTTTTGCAGCTTTTTCAGACAATGTGCATATTATCTTCAAAGTCTGCAAAGTCTTCAAGTTTTAGCTTTTGTAAAAGCTGCATTTTGACCTGCAAATTATGCGTCTAAACTACTTGATAAATCCAAGGTCTGTATAACCTGCAAATAATCTGCAAACTAAACTAAATGATGTATAGAACTGCAGGAAATCTGCAATTTTTGTGAAGGCAATATTTTGATGTGCAGATTTACTACAGATAAACAAGTCAAAACTTTTTGCTAAGACCAAATTCTGCAAATTCACGTTAAGGCGTGTATGCAATCTGCAGAAAATTTGTATTCACTGTGAAGGCAATACTTTAATCAGCAGATCTGCTGCAAAAATACCTTAAGTAACAACAAGTGCAACATTTGTTGTTAATCGATCTTTTCAGTGATCACTTAAATGAAGCAATTATGTAATGTTCTATTCCAGTGACCATTTGACCAGAATAAACATTATTATCTAGGATGGCATAAGGGCAATCAATTGTATAAAACACTAATTATGTATAAAATAGGTAGGCTAAATAATAAGCAATCATTCATCAACATCTGGGCCTTTAATCGACACTTCGGTGTACACAATATTGACCCCGCAATATGGCCAATTAAATCAATGACAGATTGTTATGATTTGATTGTATCGATTACAATTATCGGCAACGAGTCGAACGAATGGCATTACGGATTAAGTCGAGCGGTAAACCTAATCATTATCATATTCTCTAAATTAAAGGTATCCCGGGTTAATTTAGTAGCATACGGATCGGTACTATTAAGCATAAACAATCATAGCTATTGCTAATGAGTCAGAATACTTAGCTCTATAATAGAAGCTTGAGTGTGGCCATCGGCCCACGCCTTAGCTAGGCGGTGAAGCCTCGTCACCAACTCGGCACGGCTGTCGACCTGGCGTACTTCTGGATCGGGGCCTTCGGAATTTGACTGGCGTGAACTAGTTAACAACTGTTGAGCGGCTGATGATCGACTGATATCACGCATTCCGAGGTTCGGTTTAAATACTGTTGTGTTATCGGCCATGATCGATCCATTGTAGTATTGATTTATTATTTCAATGCTAAATATAGTAACAGTTGAACAGCTTGGGCCCTTATCGCCAAATGGGACCTCTACGCATGTCAATCATTCCATTGTTGTTTTCGGGTTCATTAATTGTTCCCCGTATGCGGCGCTTTGAAGGTATATGCCGCCATCCCGTGTGGGAGGGATTTATTGTTATTCCACGAAGTGATCGATCACGAGCGACGATCTTAACGTAATTAAATCTACTTCTAGAAAGTCATTTGGGTTCTACGAAACTGTCGTAAATAATGTCAGCTAGTAATGCCATCCTTTAAACTCTAACAATAGGTGTAATTACAATTGTTCAGTTTCAAATGATCTTGCCGCCTCTCGGTCACCTTTTAAGAGGACTCCCAATTACATTTGCTATCTGGAGTCGTTTTGATCTATCCGAATAAAAACTCGGCTCATGTATTTTAATAATTGTATGACATTATGCAATTATGCATCTAATTAATTAATTGTATTGTTTCTGTTATGAATGTTAATTAAGCCATTAATTATTTCCTTGCATAATCCCTGTTCATCCTAAAGCAAGATTAAATTGCCTCATTAATTGAGCAATACTATTCTGGGTGGAATTGGAATAACATACTGCATGGCTTAAGTGCATGCAAGATTCGAGAGCGCATTCTCCATGTAACTGAACTCAAATTTAATAAATTCAACTTTGTTGCTGTTGATCTGAAATAAATAATATTACACTTTCTCTGAGCTGGCCACATGGGTTTGTTTTCCCTCTCACTTTCAAGGAGGAGGGCGTGGCACTTTCCCATATTGTGTTGTGCACTACCTTCGACCTCGAGTGGGCCATGGTCCGGCCAAGGTCGTTCAAGGCTGAGTAGGTTTCTCTACCCTCGGTAATTATGTCGCCAGCCGTTTTGCTCTAGCTGGGGGAATGAAAGAAAACACGAGCATTACTGGCTATGTTTTTTCAACTTTCAACATTTCCCTTTGAAATCTTGTTTCTTGCCTCTTCACATTTTGAAGAAAAGTCACTTTTATAGCCAAATGTGACTGCAAATTGCTCTTTATGAGCAAATTTATGAGTACTAAACGTATGGAATGTCCATGGTTCGATTCGAACATTACTATTTGACATTGTCAAATTTAATCATTATTTCCCTGCAGTACCAATGGCAACAAGATTTCATCGGAATACACAGTCTTCATAAAATAAAATATCATATGCATGCTACATACATGAGTCGCCCAGAAACTTGTATGTTTCTGAATACAATATCACTTGTCTGGCCCCGTGCTGGGATTCAAACTGGCAAAGTTATCAAAGTTATCAAAGTTATCAAAGTTATCAAAGTTGGTTCTATCATGCTTTTTACTTATTTGGTAATTTTTCATGCTACATAGTAACAAAATAAGCATTAGGATAAGGGAGGGGACAGGATACCTGTTTTGCTACCCCGTTCGGTCATATTCGCTTAATCCCTTCATTTAAGTGTCATCTACTGTTATTCCCAATGAAATTTTCACGACTGTGTGCCTATTGCGTACTTAATGTTCAAAATATTTTTACATACTCCACGTTTTGGTAGTATTTTTGTTAGTGTCTGCATTTGACTCTTAAGTTTCGTTTTTCGAAAGAGCATAATGAGTACTGCGACTCATTCATATATGCGGATCAATTGATGTGGTGTATAAAATATATTTTATGTATTTTTGTATTTGTTATACCCATTTGACTACTAAGAGACAGTTCAGACTAACCCGTGTGGGAAGCCGTCAATCGTAGCTTTTTAAGAAACAACCATATTCGTGTTCGTCTGTTTTCCCTTTTGACTGCCACGTGACAGTTCAAACTGACCAATACAAAAAGCCGTCTATCATGGCAATTTAAGAACCTTGTTCATGTATAAGTGTGTTAACCGGTTTTGACTATCATGCTTAGGTCGAATCTTAAAGTTAAGGTTCCGCCAGCAAACATGACTTTTAGAAATTATTGTGTTTCCTCACAATAAATATGTTATACCACAGGATGTGATCGGCATAATCCTCGAGCCTAATGTTGTGCGATGCTCTAGTGACTCGTATTCGTTACTAGAGTGAATGTTATAGAGTGATTTGTCTGTAAGGCTATCGCCTATAACAAGTTCTTTTGCCTGGCAAAAGAACCGTTTTGCCTATGCTCCAAATTTGCAAGGTTCCAATGAACCTACTGTCATAGACATTATTTTTATTTATTTACTTTTTGGTATCTAAGCGTTGCGACTGCAAACTGTTTAACCTAGAATATGCACTACATCCCTATGCCTGCTAATTTAATTTTGAATATCTCGTTCAGAGCGATGTTGCACTGCTTCTGTGGTGGCTAGCATCGGTAGTCAAATCAACTACACATTTTTTTTTCAATTAAGGGGACGAAGTTTCGTCCGACTTCCACGTCACTGAGTGACAGTGTAACTACAGTCCTAGTTACCCTGGGTGAATCAAATAATACGAGTTGGCCAGACTCCATCACTGATTTGCTAGGCTATAAGTCTGCACTTACAGCACTGAGTATCACATGCGGTTGTTGCCAACCAGGAAAAGTGCTTTCCAGCATGCGGTAGATCTTTCAAGGTTTTTTTTCACTACAACCTGAGTAAACGTGTGTAATCTGTTCCTTAGGAACTTACGTGTGAGGTACTTTGAAACTTAGTGTAACCATTAAATTGACGTCTGGCGTTCCAGGTCTTAAGCGTACCTCACCCGTAATCAAGTTGGATTCACATACCAAACCATTTTATATAATTAACGTTAAGTGTGCCTTACCATAGGTAGCAGCAGTGTGTTTTCACGTTAACAACTTTACAATGAGTGACAGGAATGTTTTCCCAAATTAATAAACTTTACCATGGGTAACAGGAATATTTTCCAAAGTAATAAGCTTCACCATAGGTAACAGCAATATGTTTGTTTTTTTCTCGAATTAATAAGTTTTACAATGAGTAATAGGAGTGTTTTCCAAATAACTAAGGTTTACAATGAGTAACAGAAATGTTTTCCAAGGTAATAAGTTAATATGTGTTTCCCCATTAATTAAAGAAATTCCACATTTCTAATTTTGCATAGCAAGTGGCAGCTAATTTATGAGTGTCGTGCAAAGAGGGGTAGGGTGTATTATTTACACAGATGTTTTCACCACAAGGCTAGGAGTCACTTATCTTTTTATTCATTAGTCCTGGATCATGGTGGAATGATCCCTGTTCTATGATTTAGCCTCTTTTTCTCCATTTATCTGCCATCCTGATACTTTACCACAATTCACTGTATGTTGCACAATTTTTTTGAAAATACGTGAATTTTGGACTACATCAGTTATGTTACATTCACATATATTTTAGGTTATCTGAAAACATATCACAATTATTCACATCTTTGTATATACTTGTGACCTTCTACATGAATTAAATGATTTTATTTCATAGAATATTGTTTCAGAAGATTCTTTATTATTTCAAAAGAATAGTTCTGTATTTTCCCCACTATGGAGTGAGTTCGCTAATTTTAGCCTCCTGGGTGGCTAGCAAGCTGTTGTCATGGTCAAATGTGAGGCATGCTGACCTACTTTGACCATCCCTTTCACTTGCTGATGATTGCACTTGAGCATGGTCACTCCCTCTGCTGAGGCAGGGGGTGGGCAATAAACGAAAGTGGTCGGTGGGTTAAAAGGGTTGGGGTACGGCTCTGGGCCATGCTGGCTTGATCTAACCTCAAAATGTAGCTTGGTCGAGGCCATGTAAACAGTAGCTGATGGTTACTTTATGAGCAGAGGGGGCGAGTTAGGTCCTTAGGAAAAAGAGACTGCCCCTTTTTGTGACGTCAAGCCTGAACTTTGCACCCATTGGTTTTGCCACTGTCACTTTTTGGGTCACAATATTTCGGACCTGGAAAAATTCGGTGATTTTTCCCGCACACGAAGTTGTGTACTTCAATCCGACTGTTTGCTTTCGTTTACTGCTCCCCAAATTACATCATGGATCCACCACAAATGAAGAGGAGAACGACCCCTAAAGAGGAGAGGAGCGTGGTGGGCAATCTACCACGCTATATCAAAGACTTTTTATGGCTATTGTCGCTCAATTTGTTGCTATTTTCGATCTGTATAGATCATTACCTCAACTGCGAAAAGACGCCAGCTTTATTCGATGAATGTCCCCACCGATCTGCTGAAGAGGTGCCTTTTTCGCCGGCGTTGCCCAACGAGGATCCACTAGACTACGTGCTCCGGCTCTTTCTCCTAGAGGTGATCCTCGAGAATCCGGGACAGAGTATTTTGGTCGACGGTGCCCCTCCGGAAGAATCATCACTAGCGCAACAAATGCGATTAAGCGGACATTTCCTTCAATGCAGCCCTTTGACAGCTCGACAATGTCTCCACTGTCGGTATTTGACATATCCTCCATTTCCTCAGGAAACTGAGCAATTTTCGGGTTATTTCTGGCGGGCAGTGAATGCAGAAAATAAATTTTTTATGCAGCAGAACCTGCACCAGGCGATAGCCCAATTCAACGCCGCCGCTTGCCGGCTGGAAGATGCCCCAGCAACCGACGGACTACTAGACGACATTGCTGAACTTTTCTCCGACTACCTGCCGGAGGGATTGCCGCCGCTTCTGGACCTTTTCCGCATCGGACATATTCAAGATCCAGACGTCCCAACTATTTCCGATGCGGGAGCATCCGACAGCGGCGTCCAGCAGTGCCGACGCCCTGGCCCTTGTAGAAATGACTGTTCCCTTTGTCACAACTGACAATACGGTAAGAAAATTTCTTATTTATCATTTAAAATACTTTTTCCTTTTCAAAATTTTCATCATATGATGTTAAATTTAAATTTTAGTCCAAATTTCATTTATATATTGGTTAGTAAATATTACTTTTGAATTGTTGGAAGTGGAAATGATAATATCAAATTTGTTTATGCAAAATATTTCCTTTTGAACAACTTCCATAAGCTCATTTAAATCCTATCACAATATTATGCGATTTAAGCTTAATTATTGACTTAAATGAGTCTAAAAAAAATCTAATGCGATATATGCATTTGAAAATCTGATGCGATATATGCATTATTGCTTTGAGAGCAAAGAAATATGTCGATTTCGACAAATACTTTTTTTTTCCAAAAGTGTTCTAACTTTAAATCAATGGTTTTCAAAAGTAAAATCAAGATACTTTGAAGTAAGGTATTTATTTTCAATTTTACTGGTATAGGCTCTATGAATTCTAGGCCTTTTGGTAAGTTACATTTACATAAAATGTTATAAAATCACTTTCTATTTATTTATATGTTGTTTTATTATCAACGTGGTGCTAATTTATTTGAAGCACTGGAAGTAGAATTTATACGAACTGGTCTTAAAATAAATGAAACTGCAATTTTTCTTTTCATGGTCCATTTCCTTATGGATGTGAAATGCAAATAATGATTATTATTATTATTAATTTTAATTTTATAATTCATATCCTTAGGATGTAAAATTAAACAGTATAGCATAGCTATGAACAGTTCGTTCAACTTCCATTTCATAATATTTTGATAATTTATGCCTTTAAAAATAATTAAAGTAGCATTTGCCTAGGACCTTCATTTTGTTTCTTTCTTAATTTTATGAAATGAATGTCCTTAAATGCATTTTATATTCTCCATTCGTGAAAGGGAATCCGTGCCATGTAGTGATTTTATTATTTATTTGTATAATAAGTTTACTTTGGCTAGGTAGTCCGAACTAATTTTATGGAACTAGACTCCTATATAGCCTATTATTTATTTATGTGGCACCGTTTCCTTTTCAAGAATAACATGTTATCTAGAATAACTAGAGTGTGAGTGAAATGTAAATTCTGAAAATATCAGTGGGGGGGGGGGGGGGTGATGTTTTTAAATCTTAGTACAATTTATTTACCGTACAAATTTGTATAGTACGTATATGTTTAAACGACATAAAACATCAATTTTGAATGTCCGGTAAATGTAGGGACTTGTATCTTTACAAAATCCTTGGTTTTGAACTTTTATAGCCGCAATGTGCGTGGCAGCACGAAGTAAGCGCTAAAGTAGATTAGGCTCTCTGCGCGTAGGATAATTAAATTTCCGCTGCGCGTTCGAACTCTAAATGGTGGATTTAAGAATGGTAGTAACCTTTAGTCTTAATAAAACAGAATATTTTTCGTGTTTCATTTTAATTTGGATTAATTATTAAGTTCTTTTAACTGGGGGATGGGGGGGTAGTATCACTCACAAAATGTTCATGCAGTTATAACAATTTTATCGGGAGAAGAACATGTTCCAGCTATTATCTATATGCTTGAACATCAAAATCCCATATACAATTTTACAGTGATTTCCCTCCATATTGTAACAACGTGCATCGCTATATGTGAAGGTTTATACTTAACAATGATCCAATTTTCATGTCAATTTCACATGCATTCATAATTTTATGAATTGAATTTTAATCTTTGTCGTTCAATTTTTTTATTTAAGATATCCAGATAGCGACAGCAGCGGCAATTAACGTCGTTGCCGTTGCCTGCCCGCTACAAGATGAGCGGTGCGGTCGAGTTCGCCGTTTCCCGCCCTGATTTCAGGGTTGTACAAATGTATATAGTGTATTTTGTTTTGTTTTCATCTTTTAAACTGTTGAAGGGAAATGTCATGTTTTTATGATCATAGATTTCTGAAAGTTCTTCCAAATTAAATTTTCTTATTTGTTTCTTAACTTTCTACATGAAATCTTAAAATATTAGTCAAAATTAAATTTCCCTGTTCTTAATAAAATTTTCGATTGTCATCATTTTATCATGACCAAGTATTAAATTTATACTTCTTAAATCTGTGATTCTACAATGTTTTTATATGTACTAATTTTGATATTTTTATTTCAGTAATTGTTTATATGTATATTCAATGTTTTATTATTTTACCTTGTTTTGCAACATTTTTAATTTACGTATATTTTCGTAACCGTGACTTACCGTAAGGATTTAACTTTACTTTCAATTGTTTTCGGTTACTAATTTTTTTAATTTTCCAAATACATTTTTATTTTATAATTTTCCATAACTTCATGTTTGTAAAATGTTTTACTTAAATCTGTGTTTCAATTTTCTGTGTTTTATTAGTACATTATGTCTTTTGTTGCAAAATTTTCGTATAACACGTCTGTAAATAATGCAATTTTAATTTCAATTAATCTTACGTTAATTATTTTTCTGTGATTTGCTACGTTTATGTAAATGTTTTCATGTTCATTCAATGTTTCATTATTTTGGTTCATTACATTTTTCCCGTTGTAAATGCTTACTGATTTACGTTTTTGTACGTCATGTATATACATGTTTACATGTTTTCGTTTTTCGCATTATTTGTTTGTATATATCTTTTTCTTATTTCTAATAATAGCATTTTCTAAAACAAACTACGAGTTTCCGTCTCAAAAGTTATTTCGCATTACATACTGAAATATAATAGACTTAAGCTATTTTCATGCATTTATGAGATGTAAACGTGTTCAGTGTTCATGCACTGTGAGAATCGAAACCTCGTAGGTGACTGGTCTAGCAATCATGCGTTGGTTTCGGAAAATAACTTCCGTTTTTAATCACTAAGGTCCCCGCGTGCAGAACGTGTGAACGCTCCTTCACGGTGTTTTTTTTTGTTCTCCGTTGGATACACTAAGACTCACTCATCCTCAACGTTTGCATCTTTCAACTGCCGACGTAGCCTGATTTCTGGGATAGTTTTACTGCTACGGGTATTATAACCATGCGTAGAACCAAGCATTCTTTGTTTATTAAGTTCGTAATCTATTTTACGGTATTTATTTTGTAAATAAGCGGCCGATTTTGGCTCGACGCATTTACGTTTTTTGGTTGGGCTCGTTTCTGAACCGCTAGCTGCATCGTCAGGCTCGGAAGGCGCAAATGTTGGTGGTTGAATATCCGATAAATGGTCTGTCGGATCTTCCAAAAGTTTTACTATGTATTGTTGTAATTTTATTTCAGCTTCCGTCAAGGTACCGTTAAGCTACTCCGATAAATCCAAAATCAGTAGGTCTGTTAAAAGGAACAGGTTGGTTATTCGTTCTTAGGAACCATGGTCTTAGATTGTTCACATGTGCGTGAACGACTTTTAATAGATCCAAAAAATGTACGATACGAATGATAATATCGTTTACAAATTCCATAATTCTGAACGGGCCTGCCCAAGCACGAAGTAATTTCGGTGAATTTTGTTTAATTGTTAAGAAGTCGCGTAATAATACGTAATCATCGACTGTAGCGGTACGGATGTGCAGTGCGATCATAAAAGTTTTGTTGTCTCTTAACTGCGTTCCAAGTATGCGCTAATTTTCTAGACAACTTGCAGAAATGTTACGTAGTACTGTCTCTATTCTCTTATTCGCGGCTTCTACAGTCCCTCCTACCGACGATGTGTTAGGAGTGAAGTTTATCTGTTTAATATTGAACAAATTTGACAATCTTGCCACAATAGCGTTGTTTATCTCACTTCCGTTGTCTCTGCGCAGTTGCACGAGTGCTCCAAATCTAGCTATGAGGTGAGAAAACAACTTATTTGCTATTGTTTCTGCTTTCTTATCGGGAATTCCGACTGCAATTACATAACAACTGAAGTCGTCAATTAATGTCATTTTGTAGACGTTCGCATGAACGCTTTTATTCAAGGGTCCAATGAGATCCAAGCTCCATGAATGACCTGGTCTCTGTAGGGGTTGATAGGGTCTTAGCTTAGCCTTTAGTGGCTTATTAGGTCTAATGTAAGCTTGACATACTTGACAAGATTTAACGTAGTGAGCGATATCATCCATCATTTTAGGCCAAAAGCTCTATTAATTCCCTAATTTTAATGGGTCCGCGATGTCCGGCGCCAGGTGTCGAATGGTAATCTCGGATAAAATTGTTCTGTAGAGATTTAGGTTTGCACGTCTGTGCTAGATTGTGCATACGGCCTCTATTTGGGTCTGCTAGTCGAATTCTGTATAGAATTCCTTCGTAATCTTTATAAAAGATGTTTAGCTTGTTAGAAGCGTCGATCAGGTCTTCTGATGACTGATCTTTAAGCCGTTTTATTATTTGGCCTAAGAATGGATCGTTTCGTTGCTCCGCCGCTAGGTGATGTCGCGTCCAGTCAGGAAACTGATTGCCCAACACAACGACTGGTATCTCTATACGAGATAGCGCGTCGGAAACCGCTAGAAGTCTGCCCGACTTGTGACATAAGATGAATTCGTATTCTGTGAGTTGAAGTAAGATTCTTTCTAATTTGGCCCCCCCCCCCCCCCCCGCACCACAAAGATAGCAAATTGCTAAATGATCCGTGGTTAAAAAAACATCTTACCAAGTAAATAGCAACGAAATGAATCTATACAATGTATAATTGCTAGATTTTCCCTTGTAGTAGTTGTTTCCTTCCGTTCCGCCTCAGTGAGGGTTCGTGAAGTGTAGGCTAACGGATAGTTTATACCTCCGTGATACTGACTGCAAACAGCCTCCGATCGCTACTCCGCTAGCGTCAGTTTCAAGAAAAAAGGGTTTAGAAAAATCTGGGGCTTAAGCGTTGCAGCTTTTATCATAGCTCGCTTAAGTTCCTGAAATGCTCTTTCTTCTTCTTCGCCCCACAGAAATTTACAGTTTTTCCGTGTTAGTTTGGACAAAATCTGTGACATTTCGGCGAATGAAGGAATGTGCCGCCTATAGAAATTTACCATACCTAAAAATGAACGGACTTGTTTAAGTGTTTTAGGCATAGGGTAGTGCTGCATAGCCTTCGTTTTATCGCTATCGGGTTGTATCCCGTTTTCGTCTAATACAAAGCCTAGGAATTTAACCTTTTTGCGTGCAAATTCGCACTTTTCAACGCTGAATTTTAGTCCGGAACGAGCGACTAGTTCTAGTGCTCGATTCACATGACTGATGTTTGTTTTAAGATCTGGACTACTCAGGGGACAATTGTCAAGATAGACGGTACAATAGGCTCCTAGCACGTCTGCAAATATTTGTTGTGCACAAAATTGAAAGTGCACAGGTGCTGTTTTAAGGCCTATTGGGAGCCGGGTAAAAAAATAGGTTTTAGAGTTAGCAGAGAAGCACGTCTTAAGTTTAGCAGAGTCCGCTAATTTAAGTTGGTAAAATCCGAACTTAAAGTCTAAGCGTGTAAAATACTTAGCTCCGCTAAGGTGAGCCATGCTTTCTGTCACGGTAGGTATTGGAACACTTACACTTTCAACGACAGAATTCAAGCCGCGTAAGTCTACGACTACGCGGTAACCAGTTGGCCTTCTCTTTATCATTAGACAAGGAGATAACCATCCTGATTTTCCTTCTTTTGAATTATTCCTACTCTCTGCATTTCGTCAACATATTTATCTAATAATTCACGTTGGTGGAATGGAACTCGGTACATTTTAGAACTAACTGGTTGTGATTCGCCAGTATCTATAGGAACTTCGTATCCTTCATAACATCCTCAGTCAAAATCGTTTTTGGAAAATGAATCTTGATGATTTCTAAGCATATCTAGAAATTCTCCCGTTTCCTCCTTGTTTAAAATTTACCATTCCGCATCGAGTTCTGCCTTAGATTTTGGCTTGGGAGCGTCAGTTAAGCTACTAACTGGTACCTCCGTTGAACTTTCACTCGGTTTGGATTGGCTTTGAGAAGTCTCGATGGGACTTGCGGTTTGCGATTTCCCAATGGAACTTGGGGTGGGCAAATTTGAATTTGACGAAACTAAGGAAGCGTCATCCTCGTACTCCTCGTAATAGCTGTCGTGTACGTACCTAGGATAGTAACCGCTTCTAGTTCTACGTCAATCCATTAAGATTTATTTATACATATGACTGGAATAATACCTGTGCGAGTTGTGTTAACAAGACTGTAAGCAAGATGTACAGGAAATTCGCCGTTTTCAGGTTGGAATACTCCTGTCTGTATTTCTGGGTACGGAAAATGTAAATTTCCGGTTATTCTACTCTCACAATTTGATGGAATTATTTCGTCTTGTAACAAGGATACAGTTATGTCTGTTAGATGTTGTTTAAGTGTACAGTTCCATGTAGATTTAGGATTATCATCGGTTTCTACATCTGTAGCATTAAGTGACGCTACATAAAAGTGATTGGGTTTATAAAATTCCCTGTTTATTATTTCCTTATTTTGTTTATAAGCAACATGTGCTAATTCTGGTGTAGACAACGTTTGAAATTCTAAATCGCCTATAGTTAAGACGTTATCTGGGCAATTTAATGCTAACGAATCTGATTTATTTGACATGAAATCGTATCCCAATACACTGAAATGTTACCAAATGAACCATCAGGAACGATAATAAATTCTTGATTTCTAGAAAATTGACACTTCTCTATAGTTGTAACTATTTTCCTATCGGTTTTAATCTGACGATTTGGACGAATTGTAAAATTCTTAAGTCATTTTTTCTAAGAGTCAGGCAGAAATGGGTAGGTTGTGATAGTTGATATCTCAGATTTGAATGAAACCTTTTTGGTGGGTGCCTACAAGTGTGAGATGAATGTTAAACAACAATTTTGGGATGAACTTTTAATTTTTCAGAAGATACGCAAGGTTAAAGGTCATGCCGCAGAGGTAAAAAAGGCACTGCATTGTAAAATGTACCAAATTCAGGGTTGGCCCACGTCCTACATCAGGACTGTGTCATTTAGATTCCACTTGGAATGCATTCTACCATTAAAACTGATGCCTTGTATGTGTTTACATATTTGGCATACTGATGATGGACGGAAATAGAACAAGTTTAAAATGCAAAAATGTACCGCTGGCAAGCATTTTAAAACCCACCTACCCCCTTACATCATGAGTGTGCCAAAATTTGCTCATGAGGAATCCACTACTACGAAGCCGTACTTTCATTAAACAGCGTTTACTTCATGGCATACTTGTGATTTTAGGAGTTTTTCAATTTTAAACATTGTTTTTATACAAAATTAGCTTCTTTAAAAAATGCTATTACTCTTTACATCAAGAGCTTACAAGCATAGAAAAATACTTTTTGAGTGCCTCTTTATATGTATATATTAAAGGATACTCGGAACAATTTTGGCAACTGGCTTGCCTTGCATTTTAAACAGCCCTGACTGATGACCCATTTGCTTATATTTTCGGCTGCAATAACATTTGATTTAAACTGAAAGCTGCTTTATTGAAATGCATCATATAAAAGTAATTTTATTATAAACCAATTTGTGTGCTTAAAAAGTTCCACCTCACAGTTTTGAGCAACAATGGATCATGTACGACACAGACAAAAGCAGAGCACCTCTGATAAACCACCACAAGCTGCCTGCAGCAGCCAGATCTGTCCAGGCATGACTCATGCTGTTGCTATGGCAACTCTCTTGTTTCCAAGTAGAGCAACACATATCAGTGTAACCCAGGAAAAAGCCTAACTACAAACTTCTCAAAATAGGCAGCATGCAAAATTGCCACAGTTTTGAAGATTTTGCTTTAACCTACATGTAAAGAGGAACTCGAAAAGTAATTTTGTATGCTTCTATGCCCTTGATGTAAGGAGTAATAGAATTTTTTTAATAGATTAATTTTGTATAAAAACGAAGTTTAAAGTTTAATAAATGGGCAGCGCATAAAACTGCCACAGTATTTCAGATTATCCTTTAACCTACATATAAAGAAGTACTCAAAAAGTAATTTTGTGTGCTTGTAAGCTCTTGATGTAAGGAGTAATAGCATTTTTACAATAGGATAATATTGTATAAAAACAAAGTTTAAAATTTAAAAACTCCTAAAATCACAAGTGTGCCACGAAGTAAACGCTGTTTAATGAAAGTAAAGCTTCATAGCAGTCGATTACTCATGAGCAAATTTGGCGCACTCATGATGTAAGGAGGTAGGTGGGTTTTAAAATATGTGCCAGTGGTATATTTAGCATTTTAAACTTGTTTTACTTCCATCCATCAATAGTATGCTAAAGATGTAAACACATACAAGGCATCAGTTTTAATAGTAGAATAATTCCAAGTGGAATCTGAATGGCACAGTCTTGATGTAGGACGTGGGCCAGCCCTGAAGTTGGTACGTTTTACAATGCAGCGCTTTTTTTACCTCTGCGCCATGACCTTTAACCTTGCGTATCTCCTAAACTATTGAAGTTTTAGCCCCAAATTGTGGTTTCACATTCATCCCACTCATGTAGGCACCCACCTAAAAAGTTTCATTCAAATCTGAAATGTCAACTAATCACGACCTGCCTGACTCTTAAAAAAAATGACACTTAAGCATGCGTTGTGCTGCTATGTTCGTAATTAACGAAAGTGAAGAACCTGTGTATAATAAACAGATTTCTGGCCTATTGCCAACGTCGAACACTAAGTGTGGACGTGAATATTTAACCTTAGTTTTATTTAAAACTGTGTTCACATTTACGTTGTCAGCGTTAGGTGCTGTTTGCTCCGAGTCGAGCGATGCTTCTCCTTGCTGCGCTGACTCGTGGCTAGTATCAACCTCGGACGCTAGATGATGCTGCTTGTACCATCTGTTGCCCGATTGAGCAGAAATGCTTGTGAGCAAGTTTCCTTGCTCTCCCAACGATGAGTGTTTCGCTGGTGATGCATTTGGGTCGGCAACATTTTTGCTGTCCCAAAACGTTAAGCAGATTGTAGGTTCGAATGTTCCTACAACTGTTGGAATTCTAATTTTCAAATCTTTCTGCGTTGTTGGTGAAATACCAATAGAAGTGCTCGAAGGCATTTTAACTCCGTCTTTATAGATGAATCATCGTTAACTGTGTTTAAAGCATATGTAAATTCGTTTACGAGATTTTTGTTACTCTCTATAGACCTCGCAACGTATTTTGATGGAATTTTACCAAAATATGACGCTAAGCGTGGTAAAGCTAACGTGCGATCTGGCAAGAGGAAGTTTTTGCTGGTGCCATTCGACGTTTGAGTACAAATCGAGCATTTGTTTATTTGCGTCTTCGTCTGAAAATAATGGAACGCATTTTACGTTTAAAAAATGAGTATTATTTACCCCATTAGTTTGGTTAACAGGAGTTTGAGCTTGAACTGAGCTGACGTGTGGATTTTGATCGTCATTATTGCTCTGTTTTGACTGGTTTGTTTAGTTCTGAATCCCTGTTCGCATTCAGACTACTAACTCGTTTTTTGAATTGCAACCATTTTGACATGAGTCATTGCCCTCGTTTACGTCTGTAGCGTGTTGTGGAACACTGTTTTGGCCATTGTTATTTTGCCGTTGTTGATTTGCTTTTGATTTTTATTTTTATTTTGAGTTTGGTTTCTACCGTAATTATTATTACTGGAATTTTGATTTTGTTGCCCGTATTGTAACCATTGTTACGTTATTGCTAGTGTTAGCTTGAAATGAGTAAGGGTTATTTTTCTTGAACTGAATAGAATCCCTATTGTCAAAACCAGAAAAATAATTTCCACGTTTACCACGGTTATTTCCCTGTAACGGTTACCTCCGCGACCGTTTTTGTTGTTAGATTTATTTGTTGGAAATCCTCCATCCTGTTTAGCTTTTTCCCAACCTTGTCGGACTAGCTGTAAATTTTCGTCTTTTGTACAACATTCTCGTTTTAAATGCCCTGGGGCTAAACAATGGTAGCACATTTTAACTTGGTTTACATTTGTGTTTACTGCACTAACTTTAGCTTCAACATTTTTAGCTTTAGCGTTACTAAGCTTAGTCATACCTTTCTCTAAGGAATTCATTTTATCTAGTATTGTGCCAAAAGCTAAATTGTTAACTTCGGTATTAGAAAGTTGTTTAGTGCCTGATTTATCTGAGTTACGATCATTTTCATCGCCTTGAAATCCAGCTAAAACTGAACGTTTATAGATGGCTGAATTGTACGTATCCCTGAACGTCGTATGCATTTGTGATGTCACATGAGATTCGATTTCCCGTGGCATAGTGTGTACAAATAATGAACGCATTCCGTCGTCCTTAGCTAATTGTTTAAAAGCTCGTTGTGCATCCGAGTGAAGGTTTGACTCGCCAAAGTTGTGAAGCCATTTTCTCTAACCTGGCAGCGAAAAGTTCGATAGTTTCTCCCTGTTTGAGTCGCGCCGTGTGGAATGACGTAGGGGAGACGATTTCACCTCCGCAACCAAATCTATCGACTAAAATTTCTTTAAAACAGTTCCAATTTCGGGAAGTGGCTATATGCGGATTCATGGCTGAATAAATTGTAACTGGACCTGTCATTTACTGCATGCAGCCGAAACTAGTTTTGAATCTTGTAGTGAAGGATCTAACGTGCGCAAATTTTCGACCATTAATGCAAAAAGCGAAAATGTCTAATGAGTCATCCCCAGCAAAAGGTAATATAGCTTTCTTGGCTGAACGTAATTCTTCCCAAAGTCTAGAGTTAGTTTGTGAATCTCTGCTTTGATTTGATTAGGTAATAGTTTTCAGCACTTCTAAATGATTATCATGTCTTAAGATTATCACTATCACTATCTTACTGTCTTAAGATTATCACTATTTGATTGAAAACATACTGCTAAAGTATGATCTAAAATCTTTTGAAGGCGAGATTCATCCATCAAATCACCCTGTTGTCCGCTACTATGGTTTGGGGTTAAATTTAGCAGTGTTTGATTTCGATTTGAAATTTGGGGATTTATTACTACGTTTGGAGTAATAGGAACATGGGAATGATTCGGTATTTGCAAATTTGTTGCTACTTGAATATTAAGCGGTGTTTGAGCGCTTGTTTGCATTTGCAAGGAAGGCATAGTTGATGTTAAGATTGGTGTTACCCGATTGTGCTGTGGCGTTACTAAATTTAACGGCACTGTTTGGGTTAGTGGCGTAGTTTGATTTGGGGGCACATTTTGATTTAGTGGTACAATTTGATTTAGCGGCACATTTTGATTTAGCGGCATGTTATGGCTGAATGACGCATTTTGGTTAGCGTGCACCTGATTATTTGGTGGCATTTGATTATTTATTGGTACCTGAGTACTAATTGGTACTTGAGAATTTAAAGGTACCTGAGTTGTACGTTTATTACGTGGAGACCTAGATCTAGTTCGATCTTTAGCGTTACCCTATTTTGAGCTGAGCGATTAGCTGAGCGATTAGCTGAGCGAGACTGAACTCGTTCGGGAGGAGGCAAATTTACTGCATCAACGATCTCGTCGATGGTATCAGAATACTCTGATTCTATATCCGATTCATTTTGAGTAGTATTAGTATTGTCTAAATTAGTAGTACTGACTAAAGCATCTGTGAATTCCACAAAATCTTGGCGATTTACTGGTCTTCTAATTTGTCTGCCTCTCGAAGAGACTTGAACTGTGCCTCTAGCATGATTACTTCTAGTTCTAGACATTATGTAACTAGATTTTAAGCAAATATTTAACCTTAAAGTAGATTTAAACTTATTTCTAGCACAAGTCTTAAGTTTTAAGCGCTGTGAAAATTTTGTACAATTTTGTACAAATTTGCACTAAAATGGTGAATTTTCCCTTTAAAATGGAAAATAAGGAAATTTTCCAAAATTTTAACACCTGAAGTCGGCAATAATTTGTCGGTGGTTATTTTAAGAGCAACCACGACCAATTTCAATGAAAATTAGCACTGTAGTGACTAATAAACCAAATGCACTGAACTAAATTTAGGCCTATAAGTTTAACCCAAATTAATTTAAATTTTCTCGTATTGTGGAAAATTCAAAGCAAATACTTTTTAATGCACACAAGATAATACACTTGAACATATTTCATAGCATTGAACATGTCAATCAACTATTTTCATAAATAATTGCAAGATACAAGCAAAATCAACAATGTTATTTTCCAACAAAGCTTAACCAGCACTACTGTTCATAAACAGGCTACTAAATTTTCCCGTACTTTTGAGTGTTAAAATCCTGTTTATAAACAAACCATCTATCGTTGTTAAATATCAGAAAAAAAAAATCAGACCCGAATTTTAACGCTAAATTTCAGCTTTTTTAGAGACTGTAGATTGCTGAAAATGGCAGTATTTTCTATAAAATACAACTGAATGCTCTTAAAATATTAGTATTATTTTTTTCTTTCCGGGGCACAGAGGGAATTGAATCACACTTATGATACCATTGTAATGTTCTATTCCAGTGACCATTTGACCAGAATAAACATTATTATCTAGGGTGGCATAAGGGCAATCAATTGTATAAAACACTAATTATGTATAAAATAGGCAGGCTAAATAATAAGCAATCATTCATCAACTACTGGGCCTTTAATCGACACTCCGGTGTACACAATACTGACCCCACAATATGGCCAATTAAATCAATGACAGATTGTTATGATTTGATTGTATCGATTACAATTATCGGCAATGAGTCGAACGAATGGCATTACGGATTAAGTCGAGCGGTCAACTTAATCATTATCATATTCTCTAAATTAATTAAAGGAATCTCGGGTTAATTTAGTAGCGCACGGATTGGTACTAGTTAAGCATAAACAATCATAGCTCTTGCTAATGAGTGAGAATACTTAGCTCTATAATAGAAGCTTGAGTGTGGCCATCGGCCCACAGCTTAGCTAGGCGGCGAAGCCTCGTCACCAACTCGGCACGGCTGTCGGCCTTGCCTACTTCTGGATCGGGGCCTTCGGAATTTGACTGGCGTGAACTAGTTAACAACTGTTGAGCGGCTGATGATCAACTGATATCACGCATTCCGTAGTTCGGTTTAAATACTGTTGTGTTATCGGCCATGATCGATCCATTGTAGTATTGATTTATTATTTCAATGCTAAATATAGTAACAGTTGGACAGCTTGGGCCCTTATCGCCAAATGGGACCTCTACGCATGTCAATCATCCCATTGTTGCTTTCGGGTTCATTAATTGTTTCCCGTATGCGGCGCTTTGAAGGTATTTGCTGCCATCCCTTGTGGGAGGAATTTATTGTTATTCTACGAAGTGATCGATCACGAGCGACGATCTTATCGTAATTAAATCTACTTTTAGAAAGTCATTTAGGTTCTACGAAACTGTCGTAAATAATGTCAGCTAGTAATGCCATCCTTTAAACTCTAACAATAGGTGTAATTACACTTGTTCAGTTTCAAATGATCTTGCCGCCTCTCGGTCACCTTTGAAGAGGACTCCCAATTATATTTGCTATCTGGAGTCTTTTTGATCTATTCAAATAAATACTCGGCTCATGCATTTTAATAAATGTATGATATTATGCAATTATGCATCTAATTAATTGTATTGTTTCTGTTATGAATATTAATTAAGCCATTAATTATTTCCTTGCAATTAATTAAAAACTCATCTTTGTACTGGAAAAAACTTTGGACTAAAAACTTCACTTGTCATAGGCAAAGTTCTTTAAAATCAAAAACTTTTTCAAGTCATCTATTGAACTTGTAATTTGAGTTACCCAATTTAGAATCCCCCGGTCCCTGCACTAATTAAAACTAAAGAAAAGTGTCACAAACTTCAAAAAATATGTTCGATGACTATTTTGAAGGTGAATTAATGTTTAGCCGTACTAAAAGTTGAGTTGAGGGATCATTGTAAACAATCACTTATGGACATTTGTTTATAACCCTAAGGATTAACTTTAATTTATAAATCAACTTATGGTGTGTGTAAACCCATCATGAATAAAAAATAAATTTTTTTACTACTGCATCAATGTCCTCAACAATCAAAGATCGTCCCATTGTTGTAGCCAAGCATTCCCATCGCAACAGGAAAGAGGCCACTTATGTTCCGAAACACATCACAATGTGTTGGTAAGAGCTGAGAATTTTCGAACAATTATTTATTTTCGTAAAGGCTTGTGCTGGAGCTTCGTAAGAATTGGTGCCATCTAGATGTCCATGAAAGAACCTCTTTACACTTTACCTCTTTACACCTCTTTTCACCTCTTTACACCACCAGCAGGTAAATTTTAAAACGTCAAAGGTTTTCTTGCATACGCTGTAAAAACAAATGTTTTGAAATAGACCTGAGTTCATTTTAGACACTGCTTTAATTTTACCTGAAAAACAAAGAAAAGTATTTTCCTAACAGAATTGGTTGAGAATAGCATTTTAAAACATGACAGCTTGTATAACGTTGAAGATATAAAATGCATCTCAAGTACGACTAACGTGAAATTTGCAGTAAGTACATACGTACGTACTGCTTCCGTTTTTATTGCAACACAGGTTTTTAAACTTTTCTTAAACGAAAATGCTTATGTCTAACATGTATTGTAAAATAAACTTTGCTGTTTTAAAATGAAAACGCTGCCCTTTTTTTAAAGTTTGTCGCTACGTGTTTTCTATTAAACCCATTTCGCGTCTGACGCTATAAGAGCTCTAATGTTTTGAAAGTCCCTCCCAGCTGTCGCTATTTGCAAAATGCTTTTGTATGTATTAAATTTTCAAGTAAATGTCAAAAATATTTTATGTGAGCCGTACGCAAATGACATCACGTAAGAGGGAAAGTGGGATTCAAGAAGTGTGAAAATTCCAACAATGGGGAGGGGATCACTAAATCTGTCAGATGACCTGCCAAACTGGGTAAAGAGAAAAAGGATATAAAATCGGGCTATTGGACGAATATTTTCTTGCCAAATGGCAAAAGAGCAAAAAAAAAAATTATCATCAGTTGTCTCCCTTTCCATGTGTAACGTATGGTGGATGTGGGCTTTGACGTTTGTGACGTCATTTTTAGGGGGGAAGGGGGGGGAAAGGTTAGCAAAGTTGTGACAAGGAGGGGAAAATGTGTATGATGTCGTTTGTTTATGGCCACCTAAGTGTGTCTAGAATGTATTATAAAAGGGTGCATGTTTCTACGTGCGACATTGCGTATTGCTGCAGCCAGAGTGGAGATGCTGGAGAACCACACAAGTTAAGTGGGAGAGAAGAAAGGAGGGTTGTGCAAAATTCTATACAAACCCTTTTTTGACTGCACCACAGCTAGCAGGCTAATGAACAAGATGCCGATTATTCAACCGTGCGTCGAATATTACGAAGGCATGGTCAGTATGGCAGAATTGCTGCTAAAAAAGAGGTGCTGACCGATCGGCATAAAAAAGGAACATTATGAATTTTGTCGACAGAACAAGCCTTAAACTGTGGAATAATGGAATAGGGTCTTTTTTTAAAGATTAGGAACACTGGTGCAATAATGACACAAACCAATGGTGGGTACGACGACCTATTGGAAAATCATAAAACCAAAGATGCATTTCTGGCAGGTGGTCAAGTGGTAGATTGGTTTAAATGTTTGGGAATGGATCGGATGATGGTGCCTAAAAAACTAGCTTGCCTTGATGACGATGACTGTCGCCCCATGCAGTCCAGTACTTGAATGTTTTGAAAGTAAATATACTACCGTCAATCCATCAATGCAGGCTGTCTACGGAAACGACTTCATACTTCAACACGACTGACGTCTACGGCTAGTATAGTTCAACAATGGATTGCTGACCATGACCTTTTCGAGCTAGCCTGGTTTATCACCAATCGATAATTTCAGGGATGAACTTAACCAGGAAGCGAATGCCATTAGTTGTGGAAATATGGATGAATTTTGGGTTGTCCTAACGAAAAGTGGGAAAACTTCAGACAAGATCATGGTTACTTTTCAAAATCTATTCGATAGTATACCAAATAGTCCAAACCATCGTCAAAAATTGAGGCAACTGGAGCAAACATTAGCATATGGTAAACTTAATGAAGTCATTTGCTTATATTTTTTCCTGGACACCTAAATAGAATCAGAGTTGCATTTTGTTTGTTGTTAAATGTTAAGCTTCAGCAATAAGTAATGCCTTTTTTTTTCGTAAATATTTGTTGTGCTTATCCTTCATTACAGTAATACTTAAATGTTGCAACACACTTCCACTTCTCCTTCTTATCTCAAGATTATCAGGATTTATAAGCGTATGGCTACAGTTTAGGTAGTTTACTTAAATATCAATGTGCAACCAACCATCAAGCTAGTGTGCAGATTTTTGTGTAGTTGTCTTCTTACTGCAGCTTTATTTCTCCTGAATTTTAATGGGAAGATTGCTTCTATAAGTGTGCAGAAATTGTTCGGCGAAAGCTTGCTTGCGTTCGGCGAAGGTTGAGCGTTCGGCGAAGGCTTGCTACGTTCGGCGAAAGCTTGTGAAGGTGGAGGTGAAGGTTGTGGGGAAGGTCTTCTTTGCTTGGTTGTTTAGCAAACTTGGAGACTTTCGGCGAACGTCGGGCACTTTCGGTGGGCTGATGCAGCTGGAGAGGCGATCCGTCTTCGACGAGAGCTTGAGGAAAGTGATGGCCGACCGTCGCGCCGGTCACGTTTTATAGGAGGGCTGCGCATTGACGCGTGCGCAGTGGGGTTGCGCACTGGTCGTATCTGGAGAGCAAAAAAACCTCAAGCAACTAAAGAGCACTCAGGAACTGAATGCAATTAAATTTACAGGTAGTATAAATTTTCGTAAGACGATAGAAACCAATTTTAACCCCCCCCCCCCCAAAATTTAGGTTTTTTTTAAACAGTCTCGACTAGCCTGGTCAGGGATCTGACAGTTCTGCAGACCAGAGGTTAAGAAAAGCGGTATTACTTTTGTTTCAATGCCGTTTTTAAGACTTGATTTGGATTGTTGATCTAGCTTGCATTCCTTCCAGAAAAGTAGATAACGTTACTTCAATTTGTGTTGAAATGAAACAAAAACTACTTTTCAGCCCAGAGAATAGGCAGTTCTTGTATTAAACAAGCTTGTTGTTTCTGTATATGAAACCACAAAGAAAACTTCAGGTTTTACATTAATTTATACTATACTTTCTTCTAATACAACAAAAGTATGGTAATGTTAAAAGCTGCCCGAACAGAATGCTCTCGTAAGTCGATTTTGAATAAAAATAAATAATTCTTAAAGAAACAAAATTTAGCAGTAAATTATTACAAACAAATGAAAAGCTACTTGCTTATCATTATCAGTTCATGATGTTGATTCCATTCTGCTCTTTTGTTACAAATAAATTATTGCCGATTTAATCACGATTTTATTCTCATATAAATTTTTAAGTTTGATTCTTTAATCCTTTGACAATAGTCTATTCTTCTGTAATGAACGGTTAGGCTACAACATAGCTTACTGTGTTGTGTTTATACATTTCTTATTACACTATGAATGCATTTGTTAATGTCGCAGTGTTGGCCACAGGACACTGTTGGATTTAGATTTGGATAAGAACAGTTTATTTATATTTCTTCATTTTTTGCTATGTGTATATATTTTATTTGTATTCACCGAGTTCGTTCCGTGAACCTATATCGCAACTCTCATTCGTTTCTGGAAATTTTTTTTAATATGGAATAAAACTTTTTAAGTCTGAACAACACACTACTCCATTTTTTTTTTAAACAACAGAACCAGGCAAAACACTAAGTGAAACGTCATTTAAAGAAGGTTTGGATGTCTTGACCGACCTAAAAATATTCTATATTGTTGCAATGGAATTTTAAAATTTCAAAGTTTTAGTAGCTACCCTCTATTTTGGGGAAGAAAATCTAGAATAGCTCTCTCCTAATAAAATTATTTTTAGTTTCTAAAAGGCTGTGATTCTTAGAATGGGCATACTCATTCTAAGCCCCACAATCCTTTAGAAATAAAAATTATTTAATTAGCAGAGCTATTCCAGATTTACTTCCCAAAAATAGAGGGTAACCAACCAACATTTTTAAAGTTTTAAATTCAGTAGTTACATTGTAACTTCAGAGGAACATGAAATGCATTGGAAGGGTTAAAACAATGAAATCTGGCTCAATCGTATGATTTGTGGTGAAATAGAGGTAAAATTAGGTCCATTTCGTAGATCTGGATGGGAGGTGGAGTTAAGGTGGCCATGTATTGCTGCACATGCTCTTACTGCTTCATTCATACACCAGGAATAGTTTTTTTCCGTATGTTATCTGAATTACTTTAAAAGTCAGAAAATCTGAAAGTCATCCAGGTAAATTTTCAAGCTTTCCACTTTCCACTTTCCAAACACACACACACAGCAACAGAAAATACATCTGTGCGAGTTAACCTGTATTCCTTTCCTTTTTTGAGATATACATCTGTATAATAAAAGTGGTAGAACGAAACTAGAAGATAAGGAGTTAAAAGAGGAGGAAGTCATGCCCTGTAACAATTTCTTTTTGCAAGGCAGCAATGAATAAGGCCGAGAATATTCATTCTTTGCACACAGGCAAAGAAAAGGGTGAGCGTTCAGTAGGTTATGGATATTGTTGATGCCTTGTTACAATTGGTAACAAACGAAATATTAGGACTCATTATTATATTATACGTTTTAAAGCTGGTTTATTTTAGTAAGTCAGTATAGCCTGATGGTTAGGGCATCAGTCTACTAATCTGAAGGTTACGAGTCCTAATCCTGTCCAAGCAGCAAAAATAGGTTTCTATATGCCGACGAAAATATCATTACCTGGAATTGTAGCATTCTCCCTCTCTAATGCTGTTTGATCTAGAGGTTAAAATTAAGGAGCCTGCCAACCTCGTAGGCCTGTGCACGTCTCTTCTGCGCATCCCTCCGTATATAAAAGCGTCGCTCGCGTCTGTCGTACATCTTTTCTTCTGCAGTGTCCGACCTGCTAGGACGTGCTGTTAATTCGTTTTCACCTGCGGGTAGATTATGACTGGTCTCTAGCTCACCATGCCATGTGCTAAAGGCACTCTTGAGTCTTGTGTTGGTGAAGAGTTGACAAGCTTTGCTTGAGAACGGCTGTGAAAATGTGTGGAGCGGCATTGAAGGGAAGGTAGAAAAACGCGCACATGGTGCCGTCATACATAAAGCGGAAGAGGTGCCGGACAGTAACCACCCTGCCTCCTTCGTCTTCCGAAGTTTTGGTGGACGTTTTATCGCCTCCCGTACCTGGATTTTCTACAATGTTTGTGGCCTGTCAGCTTTCACCGTCGGCCTGACCGTCTTTTACAAGTGCCCACTGTCCTTCACAAGCGGTCGTCGCGACCGTTTCGGCATCCCTCGATACGACCGCAACTTCTACTCTGGATCTACAGTTGCTGCAGTCAGAGCTGTTTCAAGCTAAGGAATCTTAAACTTGTCTCAAGCTTCAGGTGAAGTCCAAAAGCAGTGCTATTAAGCATCGTTCGGCTCGACCTTTTGAACAACCCATTGACCTCTCCTCACGGTCGTCTCGGCATTCTTTGAGTCTTCCACCTTCGGTCATGTATGACCCACTTTATAAAGAAACGGTTTACCTTTTAATGTACAAGGCTTGTCAAACCTTCAAACTCAAGTTCTCTTCATCTCCCGGTCGCTATACCCAGGACTAGGTCGCATCCGCAACTTCGAAGACTAAACGTCGTAAGTTACACAGTTTGTTAATTGTATATCCCCCTCACAGTTGTTTTTATGTCACATTCTGCGGTTTGTTAACTGGTAGACGTGATAAATTATTCGTACCAAGATATTTTATTTGTCCAGTTGCATGACAACAAACGTCGTGTTGTTCACGACCAAGCTGTTTGTTGCTGGGCTTAGCTTTGTTACTTCCCCTATGGTTGTATCTCCTTCCTCCCCGTTAGTCGTTGGCTTCTATGCCAAAAGAGTAGCTGCATGCTACAGCTGTATTACCCCAAAGGCGCCAATGTACTGTGGTCGCCATTTTCCCGTTCTAGAGAGTCAGGACTGAACGTAAGTTTATTACGCTACTAACGATTTGTGTCAAATGATCTGTCCTAGTGTGAATTATGCGTCGTAACACACTATAAAACTGCACCTAAATCCGAAATGTTGCTTTTTCCCCCTAGTTAAGGTATACCTTTCCGAACTTTTGTACCACTATGCTTCCCGTCATATTGTGTGTCCTTAAATGCTAACCTGAACCTGTCTTAAATGTCCTTAAGTTGCAACCCGAACTGTTTATTGCCGTAACACATCGAAATAAACCAATCAGGAATGTCGTTTCCCCTAAAAATATGTTGGGACAGTTACTTCTTCCATCGGAGATTTCCACGGCCTCTGGTTAGTTAAAGATGCGTAGTTTAGTTTCCTGCGTCATGTAATTAACAGCAGCGCGAACATCTTTCACTAAGTGACATTTGTGGCATTCCCACAGTAAGCACCAACACCTGTCATGGAAGGAACCTGGGCCTTCGCATTGACTTAACTCACTCGTCCGCCGCCTCCCGCCTTCATCACCCGGGTGTCCGTCAGCTTTCCAGCCAATCATGCCGCCTCCTGGTACCAGCGTCCGTTTTGTCCAGTCGTTATTCCAGTGCCCAAATCCTCATCACTGCCCAAATTCTTTGCATCCAGAATTTTACTGCCCCATTTTCTTTTGCCCAAAGAAATCGGGTGGCCACAGACTCATTTTCAATCTCCATCCATTAAATTGCGTAATTCGAAATTCTCAGTTCAAGATGGAAACTCTCGACTCCATTCGTCATTTGCTTCGCATCAACGAGCGGACATTTTCTGTTGACCTCGAGGATGCGTATCTTCACATTCCACTTCATGCATCTGTCCGTCACGTCTTCACCTCTTCACATTTTCACGGCCATTCTCAAGCAAATCTTGTCAACTCTTCACCAACACCAGACTCAAGCCAGCACCTACTTGGACGCCTGGTTACTTCCCCATCAGGAAACACTTATATTCTTTCAGAATCGGGACTTTACCTTTTGTCTTCTTCAACAATTAAGTTTTGGAGTCAATCTCAAAAAATCTCGCTCGACTCCTTCCCAGACGTTCGTGTTCCTGGGCGTCGTCTTCAACCCAACGGCGGCGACCATTATGCCATCTCCAGAGAGGAAATACAACTTTTTACAATTGATCCGACGATTCCTTTGCCTTCAGTCATACACCCTCACCGATTTAAACTCTTATCGAGACCCTCAACTCTCTCGCAAACCTTGTCCCCAATGGCAGGTGGATGACCAAGCTCCTACATCACTTCCGCATTGATGAATGGACCATTTCCCCTCCCGTCACTCTCACCGACTGTTCCGAAACCAGGACGCTGCCACGGACGTATCTCTTTGCCACTCTCCTTTGGTGGACGGACGTCTTTACGCTGTCACAGGTGGTGAGGAACCACTTCCAGACCTGCATCTCCTTACGGACGCCTCCCTTCAGGGCTGGGGGAGCACGCATAACCCATCACCAAGTTTGCGGCTCTTGGTTACCCCACGAGCACAATCACTTCAACATGCTCGAATTGAGGGCAGCCATTTCTGCCACCTTGTTACAGAGAAAGTAGTCCAGATTCATGTCGACAACACGACCGCCGTTGCGTACCTTCGGAATGACTCGGCGTTCGTCGAATATCACCCATGTTTGCCAGTACGATAGGTGGTGGGATGGACGTGCTCTCGCAGTCTACACAACCTCACGTTAGAAACATTTCGCCTCTGCATTTCGATTGGAACAGCCATCCTTCCTTAACACATTCCAGGCAGCAGGAAGGTCATTGCCGACTCCCTGTCTCGCCACTCCCTGCGGTCTCTCAATGGTCGACCTGTTAGCCACGAGGCACAATGCCAAACTTCCCCAGTTCGTCAGCCCAGTCCCCGACAACCGAGCCTGGGGTGTGGACGCATTGACACTTTCATAGGACCATGTCTTCAGCTACCTCATTTCCCCCTTCAAACTCCATCTAATCCTTAGAAAGATTGCCCTGTCTCTGGTACTGTTTCTTCTAGTTGGCCTCAACTGGCCGGCAGCAACTTGATTCCTTTAACCTCTTAAGCTTATGGCAAACTCTTTAGCTACAGTTTTGTTTGCCTTGCGAAGTTACTTAAAACCTTTTTGGGGAAGCCAGCTCGCAGCCCTAGGGTACCCGTCGCCATCTTGATGAGGTCTCCTGGAATGCTAAAATTCCAGGAAACGTATATTTTGTCGGCACGTAGAAACATCAAAGTAACAGGGGTACGTGGTCCGATTTTGGTTTCTTTTGCCTATCCAAAAATATACATTACCTTCATCCACCATACCTTCCCTCTGTGCTACCACCTCGGCACTACTGAGGAATAAAAGACGTATGATGGTCGATCGCGATGTTTTATGTACGGAGGGGTGCGCAGAAGAGATGTGCTCAGGGCTGCGAGGCTTGCAGGCTCCATAACTTTAATCTCTAGATCAAGATCAAATAGCATTAGAGAAGGAGAATGCTAAAATTCCAGATAGTGTATATTATCGGATACACAATAGAAACCAAAATCAACCAGGAACCCCGGTATTCTGATGTTAATAGTTTAAGACAGGTAGGAGCTATAGCCAACACTTACGCAAATATAACTTAAGGTGTAGCTAACACTAGGCAGGTAGAGTCCGGCCACTGAAAGAATGACTCGGCGTTCGTTGAATATCACCCATGTTTGCCAGTACGATAGGTGCACCTTGCCGACAGCAAGTTCAATCAAGCCCAACATGGCGTCAAATTCGGCTTCGTTAGGGAAGCGCGGTAGAACAGTCAAGTTCAGGAGATAGTTTAAAACGTCGTAAAGTATTTCGAATCTAGGGCGAGTGAATGTGGAGAGTTTAGAACAAACACACAATCCAGAATGTGTGCAATGGCTGCTACTGTGTCGTGAGGTTTTCCTATAAGGTTTTCTGGGCAAATTATATACAGACGGCGGGGAAAAAACGGCCGCGTCTATCACCCATTTGCAGCCCAGTTCTTTCGACATGTCAATAATTAGTTGTAGACATGCATCCAAGCAATGATTTGGCACCCTAGTTTGCCATTTTTTTATAGTTGTAATCAGTGTTAGCAGCAATTAAAGTAAGTGGTACGGCGGTAGGAGGAAAACGATAAGCTGATTCCTTGTTTCGTGCTAGGATTAAAAACATTTGTCAACACAACAAATCCATGAAAGAAGATTAGTGCAACACTAAGGCTTAACGTTTGGATACGAGAAATCTTAGAAAATGATCGGGAGTGGACAAAACACGATGTTGATTTGCAACTACACTTTGTACCGTGCAGTCACATTGAAATGCGTGCTTATCTGACAACTAACACTGTCAATGTATTACTGTAAGGATTTACACATGCTTCAAGGTCACAAGTGTGAATTTAATGTAAACTATTTCCGCATCGCCAAACACAGTCGAAATCACGAGACTGCTTCTATCGATTTAAGTTGCCGTACGTAATCAAACAGTTTTTCGTGATAGTTTGCTTTTTTTAGACACGTGGAACTAAATTCGTATTTATTCTTAATTTGTCTTATTTTACTTTATTTGTATGAATTAAATAAATTATTAAATAAATTAAAAGTATTTAATTCAATATTTCACAATTAATTTATTTGTTTGGCTTTTGGGCAGCTGAATATGGATGGCTTGCCTGCGTTACTTGTTGCTGCCTGGCAACCACTAGGGGAGGATGAGTGATGTGTGAAGCGTGACGTTGAGCAGAGATACGAACCTTGTTTTTAAATCGTGTTTAAAAGTACTTCTACTAGAGCAAACATTTTCTCACTTCATATGTTATGAGAGGAACCATAAATTATCTTTCTTCATTGGTGAAATTATTTTATGTGTTGTATGCAACCATAACAACGTCTCGAAATGAGACTGTTACATCATTCCCATTGAATTCAAAGCACGGGTGAGCTTGATTCGATCGTATCCGCAGCTGTCTCTCGCGACAGGAACTATCCCTGGACCAAGCTCGTAATATAGCGATAACATCAAGTCATTCTCTTAGTGGCCCGATTTTATAACTTTAGTGTTAATGATATACATCACCTTCGTGTTTCGCCCAAGGTTTTAGAACTATTGAATTTATGGTTTCAAATTCAATAATTTGAGTAATTTTTATTTTGCTCAAAGAAGAAGAAAAAAGAAAAACCTTCCCCAGGGAGACTATCCACCGGCCTAGTGAAATTTAGGTAAAGAAACTGATACCTAACAAAACGGCTTTTCTATGCTTCTCTACAAACACCACTGGCGGTGCAAAAAATCAAATTAAGGGAAAATGAGTTAATTCAGATGTTCCTGTCCTTTGACACCCTGTCTGGCATACGAAGATTGAGTAAAAGCGACTGCTCTCTTGAACTATTGCGTTAAAAATTGTTCCACAATGAAATTATCGACCCTACCTGGTGAAATTCAGGCAAAGAAACCATCTCACCTAACAAAATGGCTTTTCTGTACTTATCTAGAAACAGCACAGGCGGAGCCAAATTAAGTATAAATTAAGTATTAATGATGTACATCACCTTCGTATGGGATCTACGGTTTTAAAAATATTGAATTTACGCTTTCAATGAGTAAGTAATTTTTATTATTCAGACAGTGGCCCTGGGATACAAAAGGCACTCCGTAATTTTGTGAGAGCTGGCTAAGCCAGCATAAATTTGACCAAGCCCTGCAGGCTGTCTGTTGATTTAGGCAGTACTGTCCTGGGATGCCCAGGAATACAAAGTGTCCTGGATATGTAATGCCCTGGGATGCGTAATTTAGTGGAAATCAGCTAAACCGGCGGGTAACTATTGTAAGGTTGTATTCAAACAAGTATTACTTGGACGTTAGCAATTGTTGCCGTCCGTAATGCTTGGATGTAACAATGGGACAATCTTTGATTGTTCAGGACATTGTTGTAGCAGTGTTCCTAAAATCATTTCCCCTGCAATAAATCCAACGAATCGGGCCTATCTTAGAACTTTAGATTAGTTGTAAGAGCATGTGCTCCTATTAATTTAATTGATTTTGTTTAATATATCCTATTTAGAAGCGAATCTTCGCCCCAAGGAAAAAATCACCGTTTTAGCAACATTATTTCTGGTGGTGAAATATAAGGTCAAGTTCAACTCTTTCCCTCTTGTGTGCGGTACATTAAAAAAAAATCAATAAATTTACATTGCAAGCTTTCAAATGATATACAAGATGACATGGTTCAATTTAACAGAAGAAAAATAGACACTTTGGAAGTTGCGATTTAATTTTTCCCGTGATTGAACATGCTTGGACAACTGTATAACATCTTGTTATGGGCTGATGAGATTAATGGCCTTCTAATCATCAAAGTTTCAGTACATTTAAAACCACCATAACTTCCTAAAAGTCAATACAAATCTTCATACTACCTTCCAGACCCAAAGTGAAGCTCCTTCGTCTGCGTCACGCAGCAAGTGCCATTGATCTACAGTTTGATAGCCAACTGGGACAGAAGTATATTTGTTTTGGGTTTACTTTAGCTAATTCCACAAAGCAAACTCAAATTATCTAGAAGGGCAAACAAAATACACTTGACACAAAATAACTCTAATAAAAATCAAGACATAGTAAGTCATGATACTGGATTACTGTACTTGTAGCGTAGAACGGAATGGAAAGAAGATTGTATTCATGGACTCTGACAAATAAAAGATTGTAGCCTAGCTAATTCCTTCAAGAGCGCTAATATCTCATGTTGCCGTCTTTCTATTATCCAAATAAAATATCAGCTCAGCTGTTAAAAATAGGTTGTATCGTGAATGATACAGATTATACTTGATGCTGATCCCAGCGGCTTGAGGATGCGGTGCCTGGTAACCGGACTCGCAGTCTCCCCGAGTCAAAGGCCTCACTCTCAGCTTGGCTTGCAGTGGTGACTCGGCTCGACTAGGCTATGCGGACGGACAAGACGACAATCTGAACTCTAAACGACGACTGACCCTACCATGCTATTTGGCTGTGTTTTAAAGGTCAGGTATACTAAGAATTGGGGATGTCTTAAGAGAGATTTATTACTTTAGTGTGTCTTGAGTTAGGTTAGCTTGAAATGCATTTCTATAAACGTTGGCCTAACTTGAAACCAGCGCTCCTTGCTTTACTGAGAACTGTCCAAGATGTCCGCCTGCTTTACCAAGAAAACCGGGTGTATACGTTGCATAAGATTTTCTTAAGATAGTTTGGGTGGTCGGCCTAGCTAAAATACAGCTGCAAGTTTCTACGTGTCTAAAATATTTTGACTCTCTTTTCTCAATCCCTGTTAGTCCTTTAAGGCTCTATTTATGAAATAAAATAGCTTGGCTTGTAATATTGTTTTAGGAATAATAAATATTCGTAGGTCATGCGCTTTCATTTTGATTAACAATATTTTAGTTATTCAAGACATTATGCTAAAATTAATATTCAAGTACTGATTACTCTTAATTATATTAATTAATGTAATTTGCATAATTGCATCTAATTAATCCCATAACCTATTAAACAAGACCATCTGGACACAAAGCTAAAATAACATGAAAATCTCACCTGAGTATATAAACAGTTGAGGGTTAATAGAGGGCTGGGCAAAACTGATATCTGTTAATTACAGCATTTACAGCAATAAACCTGCAGCAATACTATCTTTTAACAATTTTTCAGGCTTGGCTTTAGGCAGATTTTCTTCACTTCTGTTACTGCTCAGAAAAAAAAAGGATGGTTTGATAATGTGCGTACGTACCCCACACTCGCGTAGGAACTGCTTAAATTTGTAGCTAAGCGGAATTAGGTCTGTTATTGGACAAAAGTGTTTTATGTAAGCCATAGTTCACAACTAGTGCCCAAATACTGTAATAATGCTTGCACTGTGGTAGGTTTCATTATCATTCTACTCCATGCGCTTGCAGGGGGTTCCGACATGTGTTTTCTGCCTGAAATATCTCTTTCCCTAGTAATTGACAGGCTTCACGTGATTTTACAAGTTTTTCTAGATCAGAGTCGATCCCCAGCCTCCACACGCATGAATGTGCAAGTACTTTTAAACGGATGATCCACAATGCCTCAAATGGGAGTTAGGACACGTTTTCTCAAATCTTGGGAACAATGAGTCTAACCCCCCAAAAATGGCATGTTTTTTAAATGGTATTTCACGACGTCTCATGAAGTAAGGTTTTTAATCTTTCGTCGCAGATTTTGACAGGCCAGCCATTGTTGGTATAACGATAAACAGTGGATAAAATTTTATCCTCCATGGTAAACTTCTCCAACTGATCACTCAAAACTGGTAGTGATTGAATGGTGTTTGAAGATTTATGACTAGAAATTAGAGGTTCATATGGCAAAGGCATTCATGAAAACCTAAAAAGAAATCTACTGTTAAATTTCAGTTTGCCTTGAATGTGTTGGAGCTCGAAGTTATAACATAAATAAAATGCCCAACGCTGCATACGCATAGCGGCCATAGCAGGGATGGCTACTTAGCTTCCAAACGCCCAACGCTGCATATGCATAGCGGCCATAGCAGGGATGGCTACTTAGCTTCCAAACGCCCAACGCTGCATATGCATAGCGGCCATAGCAGGGATGGCTACTTAGCTTCCTAACGCCCAAAGCAACGATTTTTGGGGAGTTTGCAATATGAACGTCCTGCTGCAAAGATACTGACGGTAGCTCTTTACCCCAAACTCTATCGAGAGCTTCACGGTCAAACTGAGCAAGCAAATGCATTAGTCTTATTCTCGCCATTTATAATAATCAAAGTTTATTTTCCGAGTAAGTGTGCAAAATGGTAAAATATGGCTTATATTAGAATCCGCTGATATCTTGCCAACGTTAAGTAATGACAGAAACATATAACTAGCAAAACATTATAGCAAAAATAACAACGTTATAGCAATCATTATTGCACAACATTATAGCAAAATGACATTAGGCTGATGTGTATGGTAGTAGGTTTCACCTTAGTCTGAATTTAAAACGATTGAGGGTGTCATGGCAACATCATCAGGTAAAGCATTCCAAGCGTTAATGACCCTATTTACAAAAAGGTATTTTCTGTAGTTTAATCTGAAGGGTTTCTTTACCAATTTCAGGGAGTGACCCCTGGTCCGTCCCTCTTTATTAACATCAAAGTAGATAATATGTGTTAATATGTGTTTGACAGGTCGGCTTTTACCCGGCTAAATTCCAAAGAGTCAATTTTCAGCTTTTTTAGTCTGGCTGCATATGGAATATTTCGGTACCCTCGGAGAAGTTTAGTAAATGCACTTTTTCTAACCTAAGAATATCTCCTCAAAGGGAAGAGGACCAAACGGGGCTGACATAATCTACAAGTGGACGGACATATACTTTAAAGGCCCACAGTAAAGTTGAGACATCCCTAGAAGTGAAAGTTTCTGATAATAGCTGCTCGTTGCACTGCTATTTTAATGACAGCATTACAGAGGTGAGTCCATGTTAGATTTGTAGAGAGCCAGACACCTAAACCCTTGACAGTAGTTAAAGGTTCCAGTTTTGAACCCGATAGGTAGTAAATATATGATGGATGGCATAGTATGCATCAGTAATGTGTGACCCCTACCGGCGATGCATCGCACACTAATATTAGGGGCAAGTTTGGGTTGTAATGAGTCGAAGCATTTCCAGAAATGCTTGTTTTGGTTTGACCACTGCTTCTGAACACCGGTCGTCCAGAGTTGGGATGTTTTAAGAGACAAAAGCTTGTTTAGAGGATCCAGTATTGTGGCACAAACTTAAAATACTGATTCATAAACCATAAGACTACTATTCTGAAACATTTTGAGATACTGACACCAAACTAATTGCATCTAGAAGCCAGGCAGGTTAGACTTAACCATATTTTATCTATCTGAAATCATAAGACATTTAATCTTATCCTTAACGAAGTTTGGATTTAGTCTTTTTCACTTTTAACAACATTATTCTACATAGCACAGCATATTTTAATCAATGTAACATTGTGCTTCTCTCCTTTGCCAGCTGCTAAAATGTCATCATACAAAGGGTCTGAGTGTAGAATATCACCCGGAATATGCTCCAAATCCATCTGGAACATTCCAGGAGCCCTTGTTAACCCAAGACTTTCCCACTGGAATAACCCTCTTCAGAAGTTAATTGTGAGAGCTGGTTTAGAGCAGTCATCGAGCTCCATTTCCAGGAATGCATCTGTTAAGTCAATAACCGAGAATTTGTCACAACCTGAAAGCAAACAGATCTTCTGTCCTAGGTATGGGGAAGTACTCGGTTTCCAACTGAGGCTGTAATTGCCAACAATGCTAACTTTTCCGTTGGGCTTGAAAATAAGCACAACGGGGGTGGCCCAAGTTCTGCAATCAACGGGCTTTAGGATTCCCCTCCCATACTAGTCGGTCAATTTCAGCCTCGACCATTCCTCTAACAACTAGGGGCACAGGTCGAGCCTCACAGAATTTTGGTTTGACATCAGCTTTGAATTTAACCACAAGGTTGAAAAATTGGTTCAGGCTGAGGCCAAGAAGGCTTGGCTGACTACTTGGCGCAACTATGGCACACAGTCTTAGTTTGGATGTTCAACGTAACATTCTGCTTGATGACTCCGAAAGACCTCGCCCACCCACGACTTTAACGTGACGGTAGTTGGGCTTAATTTTACGTTAAAAAATGTCTTGTACGAACCAACAGGAATCAAAGTTGAATCCCAACCAGGATCACTTCTAACGGTAATTTGTGACCATTTTAACTCGTAGTAGACAATCCATTTGTTACTGTTAACATTAGAGATCATAGTGTTTATTAAGGAAATAGTACACTTCTCAGATTCGCTGCAAGTGGTGCCGAAACAAATTTTTGGATTCATCTAATACCAAGTGTGCCTTTTTTACCGTACCTTTAATGTTTTTATCATATTTATGATGCTTCTTTTTGCAGTCGGTTACCGTTTTCGTTTTGGGGCAATGGAAGACACGCTGCTTGTGCCAGGCTTTACTAACTTGCAAACACACTTTAAATGTCCTACTTCCCCGCAATTTGAACAATTATGTTTCCTGTATTTGCACTCAGAACAGATAGCCACAACAATAGCAGTTAAGTTCTTTCTTGAACTTGTGATGGTTTTCTTTAACTTGATGAATAGTAGAGCTTTGAAAACAAACACTTGAATTTGCTCTCGAAATCAATAACAACTTCACACGCCTTGTCAAATGTGACTAGTCGGATCTATAATCATAAACTCCTTTTGAGTTCTACATTGCGTAGGCCTGCTATGAACATGTCACAGTGCATCCTTCAAAAAGATGCCATAATCGCAATGGAATGCAAGCCTCTTTAACTTCCTAATGTAGCTGGCTACAGACTCACCTAGAGCTTGGTTTCGCTTTTGAAAAGCGACTCTCGGAAGTGAGACTCTGTTTTGGGTCGAGGTTACTCCTTAAAAGTTTCAGTTTCATCAAGATCTTTTATCAGCAAGTGCATCAGGTGCAAACAAATTCCTCAACAAGCCATAGGTCTTTTACCTATGCTTGCAAGCGAAATTGGTATCTGTTTATCCTCAGGAATATCAATTTGCAGAAAACGCAGTTTTGCATGCTCGAGGTAAATCAACCAGGACTCTGACCCTGGATCGAATTCTTTGAACATTTTGTGTGTTTTAGGGGCAGCATTGCTGGAGGATATGACATACCCCGACAA